>JASCZI010241691.1:123287-160072 GCA_036250425.1 Stylosanthes scabra
GTATCATGTTTATTTCATGTCCTCTGGAGCAGACAGAATTAATTCAGAAGAAACATTGCTTTATTTAACTTCCAAGGAAAAAAAAATTCATGTCATAAGTCATAACTACTGTTCTTCAAATTTGTAGAAACTTTTGTGCACAACATTCATAATTTGGCACTTTTTGGGGGGGAGGTTTTAATAATCTAAGGAATTTTGATTGAGTTTCTGACTTTCTGTCATGATTAAGAACATTTATCTTAGAGAAGTAACTGAGAAGTCACAAGAATACCAGAAGCAAAGTTCCCTTTATTTCATTATGATTCCAGCCCCATACTTGCTTTGAAGTTAAATACTGGAGTTCAGATTTGGATTGTAATTTTTGTTTGCATCTGCTTTAATGATATTACATTGTATATCATAATTGTGGTTTACAGAGATATGACCCAGATCCCGCTGCAAAAGCAGCTGCTGCAACTGTTTTGGCATCTAAGTTGGGTGCAGAATCAGGTTTGAGGTTGTATATGGGAGATGAATCAAATCCCGGTGCTACTACAATGGGGAGGAGCAATGATGTTGAAGTTGTACAGTCAAGTGGACTTCGAAATCGCAAACCACCTCATATTAGATCCACTAGTTCAGGGGTAGCCACTCCGTTTAATCCTGATCAACATTTTGTTGGAGGATTGGGGGAACTTGATGAAACTCAGACTTCTGAGTATAATCAACTTGTTGTTCAGCATCACCAACCACAAAGTTCAACCTCACAAGACGGAGGATGGCTTGCTAAAATTGCAGCAATACTTGTGGGGGAGGATCCTACCCAGTCTTATGCTCTCATATGTGGCAACTGCCATATGCATAATGGTTAGTGGATTGGAACTTGGATGGAACATTATATGCTTTTGTGCTTTTTCATTCATAGCATAATAGAGATGATTGTAGAAGTGCTGCTTTTTTGTATTTATCAATGATCTTAGATGAGTAAAGTGTTACAAGAACTGAATGTTCTAATATACTTGTCCTTTCAGGTCTAGCTCGGAAGGAGGATTTTCCATATGTGACATACTACTGCCCACACTGTAATGCCCTGAATCAACCAAAGCAATTGGATGGCCAAATCTCCCGGGCATCCCCAAAAATGGGGTCTCCGAAAGCTTTTGATAGTAAGGCACTAAAAGATGCTATTGATTCTGCGGCTGAGAGCATGGTAGTCGCAAGCAATACCCCCGTAGATGCTGGTGCTTCTGCAACTGAGAGCACAATCACAAACAATAGCCACATTAATGCTAGACCTGAGATTGAGGAAGTATCAGAAAGGACGAGTTCGGAAGATAAAGTTGATTAAAAGGGCATTGTTGTTTTTTTTCGATTTTGCAGTTTGGATGATATATCTTCCAACTTGTTCAGGGTAGGGCTCATGCTTATAAGGAGAGGATGCATGCAAATGGTTTCTTTGGCTGGTGCTTGTAACAGGAGCAGTGCTGATATACTTTGATACATCTTGTGATTATGATACATACGTGTATTGCTTGTGAATTACGGCAGTTTTGGCATTTGGGTGATTCTTTTTTTCTTTTGTAGTATTATATTCTGACAGTGTTCCAGTTTAAAGGGTGGATTAGATTGTACCTGAGAAATTATGAAAGCAAAATCTTACTTCTAAAGGTTCTTGTAAGAAGTACTTGACTAGAATTTCTTTGTTGCTACTTCTTCTTTAGTATTTGTGTATACATTTATATGCAATTAAGATTGTTTAATTGTTTAAACAAATCAGAAATTATGAATAATAGGTACATTTTTAACATGTGAATGTCTTGTAAAAGATAAAATTTAGAGATACAAGTATTGATGAGTGCAGGATCTGGATTCTCGCCGGACGAATGTAGAAAGGACTAGACATTTCAACCAGAGGATTCACGATGGAGTTTGGCGCGGTGCAATTACAAGCAGCGCTCAAATCCTCATCATGATCTGCAGTATTCGGAAACAGAACTGCCATTGCAACAACTATAAGCGAACACAATTAGAGGAACTCTGATACCATGTCATGTCAGTGTTCGCAATGCGAGGGAAAACAGAATACAACTTACAGTGCTCCCTGGAGAGAACAGTTGAGAGGAGAAAGTAATTGCAACTAACATGCCAGCCTGGCATAACTGACTTGCCACTTGCCAGTGTGGCATAGCCCATGAGCTGTTGTATAACTTTACAGTGATAACAAGAAAAAGATGAAAGTATAAAATGAATCATTCAAACATAAAGAAAGAAAGAAAGAAAGATTGTTATATCATTATCATCTTTTTGGTACATCAATGTCATCAAGGTCTAACTTTTAAGACCTCATTCATCAATACTATAGTACACTTGAATCACCCTTTTTTATCATATTATTTTGCAATCTTGCAGATGTTGAATTATGCTGCAAACGTATGAGTTCTAAATCCAACGTTTATGGCTTCTGGAATTGTTGGAGCCTCCTCCGAACCATCGATCCCAGCTAGCATCTACTGGCCCTTTTGTCCTGCTAACATTAATTTATATCATTCCTTCAATCATATTCACATTAAAATACATATTATATATGCAACAAGCTAGGTTCATTCATTTGCATTAAGATGATCACTTACATTGGAAGGAGTGGATCAGGAATGGATTCAATGCTTGAAATGAAACTGCACAACCACAAATAGATATTAATTTAGATCATTAGAAGCCATTGAAAAATTATTAGTATATTTTTTTGCTTACTTTTCACACACGGTGGAGGATTCACCTATTGTTTCAAGCTCTTCCAATTCTTCCTACATGATGATAATAATAATAATAATAAACTGATTACAGTTGCATAACAAAAAGAAAATTGATCACAAAATCAGTACCAAAGAAAAGAAACAAGAAGAAGAAGAACATGAGGTTGACCTGAATGATATTGATTTGGTTATTGAGGTGGGATATGGCAGCTTGCATCCTATGTTTTCCAAAGAATCCAGGAAAAGACCAAGATCCTGAAGCTTGTGCTAGAGGATGATGATGATTATTATGAGTACTATTAGATTTCTCACTTTCTTTTGAAGTTGTTCCATTCTCTGTTGACATTTCTTCTTCCTCTTGTTGCTGTTCATCATCCTCCATTTCTGCTAATTGATATTACCAATAAGTTGATTATTCTACTGATGGAAATTTACATACCAATATAGATAACAATAACAATTGGAAGAAAGAGAAGGATTTTAGTCAAAAAGGGGGGGTAGGAACATGGCTTAAGCCTTAAAGTGTGGACCAGTTGGCTTACATAAGAATTATTATTATTATCTTTCTTTTTCTTTTTCTTTTTTTTTTGGGGGTATCTAGCTTACATAAGAAATTAAGATAATGATGGAAGCAAGAGGAACCGGTTTATATATTTGTGTGAAATGGATTTATATATTGAGGAAAAAGGTGATATTATAAAAATCTAAGTCTCAATTTTTAATTAAGGACATGGACCAAGTTTGAGTGGATTCAGGTGCACTAAGGCATCTAATAATTATAGCAAGTTTGTATTTTGTATTTTAATTATGAAGCTTAATTATACACGTGAATCAAATTTGATTATATTATTTGTAGACTCTCATTATATTGCTTTGTAAAATTTGAATATGAATATAAAAATATGATATTTTATATTTTAATATGTATTTTTATATGAAATGACTAATATTTTGGGATAAAGATGTTAAAATTATAAAATTGTAAAGTAATACTTTAATTATCATTGATTTTATAATATTTATTATTTATGAGTTTCATCAATTTTTATTTAAAGGCAATTAGAGTATTACTTTATAAAAGTTTGATACAATATTTTGTATTCATAAAATCTAATAGACTATTTTCACCCAAAAAAAAATAGTGTGTACCCTACTCGGTCCCTAACAAAATATTTATCGGACCACGAGGTCCCTAACAAAAAAAATACACATGCCGACCCCTGTCTTTTATGGATGTATGACAAAATACATCCTCCGTCAGTTGTTCTAGGTGTTGGCTTGACGGAGCTAGTAAACATGTCACGTTAATGGATGATGTGGCCGTTAATTGACAGATAGGATGCCAACAGTGTCAAATTGAACTTCCCGGCCCCCAACAATATCTTATGAAATCTTGCTTTGTCTTCTTCCTCCTAGTTTTGAACCCTAATTCTCATTAAAACCTAATTCTATCAACTTTCAGCCCCATCTTCCACAACCTTCTACTCCTAGCAGCATGAGTCGCAAAAGGCAATCTTTAGAAACAAGAATTCGAACATTGGGTGATTATAACGTTGGCGAAGACAAGCGTTGGGCAGTCAAGGAAGATGTTTTCATCTCCAAATGCAGGAGCTATGCTATTCTCTTCCAATCCTGCATAAAACTTAACTTGAATAGGTTCTTTGTTGGGTACCCACATTACCATGTAAGGGGAAAGAAATAAAGTAACGAAATTGTCACTGTTATTAGCAAAAAAAACTTTTTTTGAGTTTATATTGTAGCATCATTCTTTCTCATGACTTTGCATTCATGTTTATTTGATTTTTAGACAACCAAACCACATTGCAAGTAATTTTACTGATTGGATATGTTGGTTAAGGAAAACATGGAAGGTGGGATTAGCAAGAACATTATTTTCATAGTTAGAAAGTTGAAAAAGCTTGAGCAAAAAGTTTTGGAGCTGGACAGGAGCTGAAATTTAGAATGCAAAATGAGTCTAGAGGATCTCAAGACAACAAGTGTTTACGCAATACTTGTTGGGTTGATTATCATTCTATTTGTGTTAGCAATGAAGTGAATGTTTTAGAATAGGATAATGCAATATGTATTGTGCAATATGATATGAAATTTGGGGGTATGAAAGATAGATATTGCTGTGAATGAAATACTTTTTATTGGATTCAAATGATTCTCATTCGAATGAAAACTTGTGGATGCTATTAAACTAGGATGATGTGAAACATGCACAATTTATTCACTGTGTAGCAGCATATATGAAATTACAACCAATCAAAAAAGCTTAAACATAGATAGCATAATATTTCTCATCATTCATGCTAAGAATTTGATTCGAATATTATTTATTATAGCAAAACTCAATACAATAGTCACAAAAGCTTAACAAAATTGTCCTAGCATGTAAACAAACCAATTTAACTAGTTCCAAGATACCAATATCAAAACAAAAGGCATAATTGTTTCCAACATATATTGTTTATAAATTATTTCTTTACAAAATAATACAAATGGCTCTGGAGTTGGTGCAAATTGGGAGAAGTCCATTTCTTTAGCTTGGGTCACACTTGCAACCTTGAACTTCTTCTTCTTGCTTTTCCTTGTCTTTTCCTACCATAACCGAAAACCAATTTCAATTAGTACAAAGTTGTAACAACTATGAATGAAATTGAAAGAAACCCTTTAGGGACATACCATTGGATCAATTAGTACAACTATGAATAAAATTGAAAGAAATCCTGCATATACTTGGTCCCCTTCTTAGCCAATGTCCTTCAGTATAATTATTAAGGAAATATAATGTAACCATGACAAATAATAAACAAGGAAGCACTATTTTCATGATGAAGAATTATTTAAAAACTAAGATGATAACTGCATATACAAAACCCAAATTCCCTTTTTCAGTTAACAAAATTTCAGATTCAAGGCCTAGAACTCAGCAAGGGCTTACAAGTCACATATGCCATGCCAAATTGGCAAAACATGCATGAGATGAAGGCCCATTAGGCAAGCCAATCCCATGATTGATTAGCACACAGTCATACATCCTACAAAACTGGGCATTGCATTTATTCTATCAAAATAGTAAGAAATATAACAAAACTATCCTTGCTATTGTCCATTTTTCAGCACATTGTCATTTCTTTGATTCATCGATGACACCACAATGCATTCTCTAAACTATTCTTAACTCATACAATCTCCATTGTCAATTTTATAGTTCAAATAAATAAATAAATAAACCCCTTTTTTGGGGATTTTGTCAATTTTGTAGTTGATGGAAGTTAGGGTTCATACCTCAACAATAGATGCAGCATTATTCTATTCCTATCACACACTTTGAAGTTTAAAAAATTAAAACAATGAGAAAATGTGAAGAATAAAAAATGCATTCACACCAATGAAAGTACACACCAATTTTATCACATGCAATGGTACCCCAGAGTGAAATTGAAAGGGAAGTATCGAAGTTATTTACCTTCACTAAGCTGGGCTTCCGTCACGGTGCCTTCACTCCGCCGTCAGCTCCACCGTCTTCTTCGTGGTCAAGCTTCGTCAATGGAGAAAGAGATAATGGCGGGGTTAGGGTTTGGTAATTTCAGAGAAGAGAGGGGGTGTTTTGAAACGAGAGAGAATGAAGAGCTTCATTTTATTAGGGGCCGGCTTGGCTCCGTTTTGACTATCCAATTAAAACTTGTCACATTAGACACACATAACTCCGTCTATGTGCCACGTTTGCAAACTGTGTTAACGTTTTATCCATTCCATCAACAGAAGGGCTAACATGAAAAACGGCAATAAATGATAGAGGTCGGATTGATGGTATTTTTTTGTTAGGGACCTCCTTGATTTTCAATGTCATTGTCAGGAATTTCGTTAGTATTTTACTAAAAAAAAAAACTGATTGACTTATTTTTTTTCCCCAAAGGCAAGACATTTATTCCCTTCCAAAAAAGAGAATAAGAATACAAGAGTCCAACTTTGACAATAATAAGGAGATAGGGTTTCCAAAGTGTACAAAATACATAGTGGTTAACTTTTAGTTTTAGGGTGCACGTTTAATTACCAAAAACAAAAGGACACTTTTAGGATGCACTTAGCATTTTTGTAAACTAATAGATAAATAGATAGATGGGTAAATAGACCATAATATAAAAAATATTCGATATTAATTATTGTGTCTTTACAAGTATACTAGTCTATCATGGATACTTTCACTCAAATTCGATATTAATATATAGGAAGAAGAGATAAAAGTACACATGATGGATAAAAATACATCTTAATTATTTAAGAGAAAGTCTTGGTAGTTAATATTAGGGAAATAATAAGAAGGCAATATCATTTTTTTTTTCTTTCCCCTTTTACCATCCACTATTTCCCTAATTATACTTATTGGCTCCATATTAGTCTCCTAACATTAGTTCCGTAGCATTACTCATTTTTTAATGATTCAAATGTATATATGAAATTTTTTAATGGCCTAAATATACACATGAAATATTCTAGTAATGGACAAAAATACACATAAATTTTTGGAGAAAATAAAAAGGTCATGTGTACTTTTATCCAACGATAGAATATTTCATGTGTACATATTGGTCATTAAAAAATTTAAGTATACTTTTGTCCAATCATATAATATTTTATGTGTACATTTGAATCCTTAAAAAATTTATATGTATTTTTATCCATCGTATAATAATCCATGCGTATTTTTTTCTCTTCTTTCTAACCGTCATAGTAGGGAATGAGAGATAGTAGTGGAGTTATTGGGAGGATGGGTTTAGAGTTTTATGTGTTTTCTGGTTTGATATCTTTTTTTCTTTTGTTTTTGGTCATGCAGCTGAACGATTGTTTGTGCATATCTAACAAGGTTTTGAAAACCAGATTAGGCATTGAATTGTTTAGACTACGTCGGGTTAGAAACTCAACTAGCTGAAAACCGAATTATAGTAAAATCATTGATAAACACATAGTTTTATGTAATCCAGAATTACACAATAATTAAAAATTCAACCGCATCAATTTAAGGTTTTGTTTCATGTGGGTTGTAACACATCTCAAATTCAAAAGAAAATATCAAAATTTGACATCAAAATTTATTTGGATTTTTAAAATTGACAAAAAAATTTGCTAGAGATTTTCTTCATTGAGATGATAGCAGTAGCAATAACAAGTAACTCACTAACTCAGTAGCATGGCGGCAACAGGCCAGCAGCAACACAACATAGCATCAGCAATAACAAAACAAATTTTATTTCCATACCTCTAATACTAAATGTACCATTATACACATACATCTATACATACCATTTAACAACATGAAAAAATATAAACATTTTTTATATTTTTCTGTGTTGCTAAATAGTGTGTACAGATATGCACAATGATACACATAGATTAATTCTTTCCCTAAAAACATTTTGACACTTACAGAACTACCATAAATGAAATTAACAGTCACCAAAAAAAAATATATCAATGAAATTAACATTTGTATACTTTTATCACACAACTCATCTTTCGATTCCATTTATTCATAAGTAGACTTTTCAACATTCTAAATTTCCATGGTGTTATCAATACAAAACCATTTTTACCTGTAATTAGTTTACTCAGAATTCAGAAAACCATTTCATTGGTACACAACATCCCACAGAACATGTCACCCAAAAAAAAAAAAAATCCCACAGAACAAGAACTTCTGGCTAATATATTTGATGTTATAAACTAATTACACTGGATGCATGCATTAAGGTCAATAATCTCAATATCATTCTTTTTGTTTCGGTAATCTCAACATCTTTTTGTACAACACGATTTCCTAAGGTGTATATGGAAATGGAAACAATCCACCAAGATCCAACAAAAACTGTTTGTATTGAGATTGCACTTGAGATCCTGAAATATCAAATCATTTGCACTAACTTCTGATGTATATTCCGGTTAGGTTAAAGCCATTATTAAAGGCCAACCCAATACGAGCGTCCATTAGTGTTGTGAAGTGGAGAACTAGTTGGAGATGTAACACTCCACTCATACCAAACCTGTGTCACATTCAATAAAGGCACCAAGGTCAGAATAACATAAATAAGAAATGGAAATGAAGATATTAGGGTGAAAACTGAAAAAAAAAAAAATGAAGTAACTAGATAATGGAGAATCTACCTTTGTTGGACCACAACAACGCCAAAAATGTACATCAAGGGTTGAACCCGGACTCAAACAAATCGGGGTCCTTAGTGGGAAAAATATTGCAAACCTGCGTATAAAATCAAACAAGACTTGAACATGGGAAATTGGCTTAAACATCATTTCAAAAGGAAAAGATATTTCACATACTTAATTTTGCCTCAAACACCAATACAATGACAGGCATGTGAACAAATAACGTCTCAGTTCATTACCACGAGACTTTGCCGGGCCATAGTTTAAAAACCACACAAGAAAGATGATATCTAGAAATAAATTTACAGAGTAATGCACCAATCCATGTTTAAAAGTTCTAGTTTCTTTTGGGGGAAGATATTATCTTCTGCTAATTTTATGTGCTTTCCTTTAAAGCTACTCTAAAGTTATTTGAAAAATAGAATACATAGGAAACAAACATCATTACCAGCTGAACATGTTTGGTGTTGCTGTTGAAGGTTCAATACCAAGATGCACATCCTTATAAAGAACAGCATCAAAATATCCAGCAAATCCTATTATGAAGATTAACAAAATGTTAGTGTCCATAATTGTTGCTCATGGCTGTTTTTATTTACAAAATTTGAAATAGTAAAGATTCACAAGTTTACTAAATATTTTGAAAGAAAAATCAAATACGGATAAATGAATACACAACACATACCATGTACCATTGCTGACCCAGTGTCGTTCGGCATCATAAACTGCAACTTTTTATAGCGCTGATTGGTTTCTTTATCAGAGTGTTTTGGATGAGTGAAGGTGAAAACCTAAAGATTAAATTGAATCAACAAAATGAGTAGAACTTAATAACAATAGATTCATGAGACAGGCAATTAATAATAAATAAATAAAATGATAAAATGAAATTCGAGTAAAGATGCTCACTGGTTGAGTTGGTGCAAGTCTTGCTACATTGTGTAATTTCACAACATAAGCAGTCTCAAAATGTACAAGGTCTTTATGTGCCTTAATCTGAAATACAACCACAAACATAAACTCAACATACAAAACCTATATACATGTATGAATAAAAAAAAATTTTAGTGGCCGTATGCATACATCATTATGTAATTTTGAGGCCGTCACTGGTTGTAGGAAACTTGTGTACCTGAAGGCAGTAGCAGTTAACAATGATTGATTAAAATAAATAAATAATGTTAAAATACAAATATATAAATATATATATCAATCTTTAATGACGCAATGAAAGCACTCAATTTTGTTTAACAATACACAGAAGTGAATCCCAGCGGATATTGTCAACTAACAATTTAGATCCCCAATGCTGTCTATCTAATGCTGATGAGAATGTGATAAAGAAAATTTTGTTGCAAATTTATAAACTTAAATACATTCACGGAAGTTAAATGTCCTAAGAAGAATCCCAGGGTACTGCTGCAATTGTTATCATAAAGCAACTGTCAGAGAAACCACTTTGCAAGATATATAAAAAAATTCTTAAACTATGTGATCAGCAAAAGACCAACCGATTCATATGAAGTCTCTTTAACATATACAGACTAGCTACTGGGAATAAAGAATATTTCACTTCATAATTAACTAACTCTAAAAGAAAAATTGCATAGTCATGTCTAAAAACCAATGATATTAAGTTTAAGGAATCTACTTACGAGGACGGTATCGATATACCATCTTCCTTCAGAAAGCGCTGAGCTCCATCAAGGCACTCGGGTGAGAGTTCATTGTCACCAAAAGAACCTAGCAATTCGCTGACCTAAATTCCACACAAAAGCAGTCAGGCACTAGATTGCAAACAAAACGAATTGACAAAGTGAGTAAAGAAATATACCAATATATCTGCTTTTTCAGGGGCATTCCAGTGGCGCATGTCACTTGAAATTATGGTAACAGAATTCTCCCAGCCCTCTAACTTAACTAACGCCTGTTCCAACAAATGTGTCATGTCTTATATAATAGTAAGACAACTGTAACAGATTTGAATATTATGCAATAATTTTTTTTTTTCTTTTCATAAAAATCACAAACAAAAGAAGAAAAAGGAAGTATATGCAAAAAGCACTGAAAAAGATTGGAACTAAAAAAATTAAAAACAAAATAGAACAATACAAGATATTCAATTATCAAAAACAACTTAAACATGTCCGTAATAGTACAGTGAAAGGCTTAGCAGTTATTGCAGTTGTTGAGAGTGTTAACAAAATATTATGATCTATCAGCCAAAAAGGCCACTTCAAAGGGAACAATGATCAAACCCTAGCCAAAAATTTTAACTGAAGGGCAAAGGCACATGACTAGAACTCATCAACTATATATAGGGAAAGATACTAAAATTAAGTTAATTAGAACAAAATGAAGTCAACCACAAAAAAACTTTTAGCACAAGATTCAATACTGCATATAAAATAAAATATAACATCACATCACAATGGCAATACTGGCATAAAATTCAGATAAACCTATGTATTTAAAATTCTTTATATTTCTTATAATACACAATTAGCATTATGGCATAATTCAAAGATAAATATGTATGATAAAAAACTAACATGAAGTGTGACAACTGCATTTGGATTCTTTTCGACAGCAAAAACTTTTAGCTTCCGCCCAGTTTCCTCAGCAGCCTACAGATGAATGCAAAGAATCACTTGAAAGAATACAAAATACACCCATGTTTTCGTTTAACAAGAAACAATAGCAAAGGAAACATAAATCAATGAGGATACAAAACTACACCTGTAATGATGCACGAACAAGAGGACCTCGCCCGGCACCAACAACCATCAATACCTAGTCACAGCAGCAAAACAACAAACTTCATGTTTATAATGGCCAAGGAATATCAATTCAATATAAAGAAATAGCCATGAATTTTCATTTAACCAAATCTTACTGTAGTTTTTGTAGATGCCTCCTCATCAGGAACCCTGTCCAGCAAAGCTTTAGAAACTGCTCTTTGATACTGCATAAAGGAAAACCATCTATCAGAATACAACTATGCACCTAAAAACAAACACAGCTGCAGCTATGAGTCACAACCTAAACATTCAGGTCTTGAACACAATGCCACATAATAATAAAGCCTTCAGGTCAAATATTCGTTACCGTGCCTAAACTGTACAATAATGTTTAAGAAAAAAGGCAAATATAGTGATCCAATCAGGAAGGTCAGAGGAAAGATATATTTAAATGGATGGATTAACTTGGAAACATTTTTCATTGCCATACCTGGATGTATTTCATTGCATCTTTCTCAAAAGTCTCATAGGTCTGAGCCTCTAAATTATCCATGAGAGGCTGCAAAACAATTGGTAAAAAAAAAATTCAATTACCAAAAAAAAATGCAGAGAAACCTTGCATCAATAATAATAAACTGAGTAAAATAATTGAGTAGTGAGAAATAGTATAAATAATAATACTTACTTGCAAGGGTGACTGCAAAAAATCCCTGTAACCAAGCTGGAATAAGATGCTGAGAGGGTCAAGCAAATGATAATAGCATATAATGCAATGCCTATCTCTTCATAACATGTAAAAATAGATACCTCAAAACGTTCTTGCTCAGGCAGGGGGTCCATTTTTTGGTACAAATACGCAACATAGTCTAGATAGGGCCGCAAGGCATGTCTTTGCAAACCTGTAGTAAAACCCAAAATATATAAAATAAAAAAGAGTATAAAACATAAAAGGTAGACTTTAGATCCAGGCCAAAAGCCAGAGGTAGAAAAGTTGAAAACAGTACAGCACAAGACCACAACTTTCCAATGAAATACATGAAGGCACAGACAGAAAGAGGAAGACAAGGGATGTAAAAGTACAACATATATAAATGAGATATCTCTTGTATAACTGATAAGATAAAAGAGTTGGAAAAGCTAATTAAAATAATGAGATAAAAGCTGCTCGGAAGGAATAAGTAGATAAACATCTACAAACTTCATTAAAAGGAAAAATAAAATGAGATTATATCTTGAAAAACAATATATAACATGTATAAAAATAAAGGGAAATTACCTTCACCAGAATTATTCTGAGAAGCATCTGCAGCTACATTTGCTTGTGGGTGAACTGATTTTCCAGATATGATGATCTAGAAAGAATGACAAACATACAAAATCAGCACATTTAGAAGGAAACTAATGCTTCATGAAGCATGATTTCATTCCTTATGAAGTTGTGAACATATCAATTAAGCAGCAATCCAGATTCTAAGACTCAATTTCCAGTTCAATCCATATATACCAGAAACCAATATTCAAATTTGAATGGTTTACCTGTATAGAATGGTTAAAAAAACCAGTAATTAATCTCTGGTGACGTTTTGAGAGACAAGGATAACCACGGGCATTAGTTAAAAAGGCCTGGGGGGTAAAAAAAAAGAAAAAGGTAAATCCATTATGCATTTGGACAAGAATCAGCACTACGAAAGTTGATGCTTCAATTATCCAGTGAAAGTCAGAACATGTCCCTACCTCAGTATGTATTATGGCAGCTCTAACAGACTCCCCAAACCAACGTCCTAGTGAATTTGCTGAAGGCAGAGTACCCCTGATGAACAAGAACAATCACAGAGTCAGCATATTAATAATGCATTGCAATTCTAAAGAAAGAAATATAACGAAGCAAAGGACTACAGTGTAGAATACTCACAGAATATCCAGTGCAACTGACAATAGACTATGATGCTCACATAGTAGTCGAAATGAATTCCATGTCTCCCAGGAATCAACCTAAAGAAAATGATTATAGGGTCTTCAAATTAAATTTGGCATAATCACATCATCACTACATAAAGCATATATGCATATCACCAAACTATAACCCCTCAATTGTTTGATTTAGTTAGACTTTAAAACCAGCTCCACATTCATGAACATGAGACATTCACAGCATCACTTAAGCATATCTACTCACCAAAATATCACTCTTTTCATTGGCAGAGTCATCATCAGGCTTCACCAACGGAATCCTAAGCCATAACTGTATTACAAAAAAGAAAGAAACTGAAAAAAATGTGAGGATGGTGAAAATTAACTTAAAGAGAAACAACAATGGATTGGATATAAAGCTTGAACTTAGAATAGCACCTGCATATTACTTAGGCCCTGTAAAATTTGATTCACACACCTAGCATAATTGGCACAAGATGTTCCCTTTGGGGATGGAAGTAGGCAAGCCTGCACAGCATTAAAAAATTATAAACAAATAAAAAATCATTTTGTTGACAACTAGATACCTAAGTGTGGCATATGAGATGCAGATAACTTCCAAACTAAAATTAAAATCAGATAGAATGCCCTACTAGTCATACAATGCAACTTCTATGTTATTTCAAGCACGCCAAGAGAAGTGCCAAAGTTAATAGTCCACGTATAAGGTACTTCACCATAATGTCAAAATAAAAATAAATAAATAAATAACTGAACAGTTTGATTTAAAGCAGTACACCAAATCTAGTGTCAGATTAATATGTTTAAAAGAAAATGAATATTCAATTTTAATAATTCAAGCATAATAAGAACTTTTGAATTGAATCAACATCAAGGAACACAATTACACACAAATTTCAAATTTCTTGCAATACAGATGCAGCAAAGCATACTTGTAAAGAGAGGTGAGAGGCCCAAGCTATTTCTTGCTTAAGAGTGGTCTCAGAATCCATCCTCATGGTTTCATCTTCTGAATCCAAATCTATCCATGAACTAATTTTTCCTGAAATGGTGCAATTAAGTATGTGAGAAGTTTCATAAATAAATAGCTCATTTACTATGCAAGTATGCATAAAATAATAATTAATTGAAAATAACACATAAAAAACCTAATAATTATAACAAAAATTACTATAAGATATAAGATAAAATATTAATGAGTTGGAGCAGTCTAAAAATTAAATGAAAAATAAACCATAGTCCAATTGGGTTTTAAAAACCACAAACCAAATTAAAAAAAACTTCTCAAACAACTCCTAAGTATAAGAATGCTCATAAGAATAATATAGAACTCATACCAACAACATGACTGCTCCACTGGGATGGACTCATGACGAGGTCTGAACCAGCAAATGGCAGAGCACCAGACCCAGCACTATCCTTTTGAACTAAACTTGGCCGATAAGTAGGATCCATCTAAATAGAACCAAAAAAAATCATACAAGACCAAAGCTCACTAAGAAACTAGATGTGTGTAAGCAGCAACAGACAAATTATACAACAAAAATCCATCAATAAAAAATTAGACTTAACACACCCCAGTTATAGTTTACAACATAAATACCAATTTAGCAGATAAAAACACACTAATGAAGCTTCAATTGCAAGGCATGATTTCACCAGGGAGCTTTATTACATATATAGATAGTATGACTCTCTAATGTAGTTTAAAATGCTCTTCAAGTGAAACCAAGTTGAAACGGCTTCAAAATAAAGCATTAGACAAAGTTTCTTTTGGTAAGCATACTGACCAGTCACATATGAAATCACAGCATCAAGCCGCTATATAACTGGCTAATTGGCTACCGTAGAAAACACATCGATCAAACACAATGCAAGTCCGCTACTCGACTTCGAAAACCTTAAGACACTAATTGTTTTCTTCGAGTAAATCATCTATGATCTAACTAGGAAATCAGTCAACTGAGCATATTATAATGAAACCATTTCTTAATCAGCTTTCAATTACACAAGATCAGCTAAGATTCTTAACGAACTATGTTTGATAACTAATTTTTCAACCACGGCAGCCATTTCTTCGCATTTACAATATTACTTGATTAATAACAAAACAAAATGTATGTATTGGTAAAATGTAGCTCAAGAGACCCATTGAAATGAAACTCCAGAAGCTCGCAAATAGAACAAGCAATGTTTCACCGTAAAAGGCCCCATTGAACAAGATTTCACTATAGGTGAGCTTACTGACCAATCACACAGAAAATTGGCGCAACTAAAAGTTAGTTGCACACAGTGTGAGTGGCTAATTGGCCACCGTAAAACCCTAACCATTTCAAAATGCACCTAAAACTGAGTTAGTTAGAGTTAGTTACAGTTAGTTAGTTAGTTAGTTAGTTAGAACAAAAGAAGACGAACCAGAGGAGCGATAACGAAATCGAAGCCGCCGGACGAGAGATTGAAAGCGAGGACGTGTGGCATGTCATCGTTGAACTCCGTTTCGACGCCGCAATAGCGCGACTCGCCCTTGTCACCTTGCCTTTCTCCGAGTGGCATTTTGACTGAGTTAGCTTTGCTTGGTTTCAGAGAGAGAAATGTGTGCTTGTGGTGATTTAGGAAGAATGAGTAATGCTATTACTGAGAGCTAAAGTGAAGAGCTATGAAGGAGGAATCATGGTTGAGACAAGGGAGAAAACGTGTAGAAGCGAAGGATGAAGAAGGGGTTTTGGTAGGGTTTTTGTAGGAGTTGAAACTGAGTGATGGCGCCACCATCGATGCCCATTAGGGTTCTGGTTCCTGATTAGGGTTTTTGGGCTTCACTGCCGTGGGCTTACGAGCTTTCCATTTTTGTAGAAAAAAAAAAATCAAACCACGCAGGGGTGTTCAGGGGCATAGATAATCCAGCTACTCGACCAAAATCAAATCAACCTGATTATATCAGTTGTATACTTAACAGGTAATCAAGGCAATCGAGGTCGGATCTGAACCGATCCGAATACCCAATTATATTTATATTAATTTTAAAAAAATATAATATATATATATATAATTTTATTCCTCCTAACTCAAATTATTATACTTTTTAAGTATAAATTTGACAAAATATTACTTTTTATTAATTTTTACTATTATTTATTATCAACATAAATATTTTTCCCATATGTTTCTATTTTTTTAAAAATTTTATTTTCAATTGCTTACCAAATCGATCCAACCGCATTTAATTGGTTTGGTTGGTTCAAATCCAAAATCAACTCAAACCAATTAAAATCTAATCGATTCGATTTCTACTTTTCTTTAAACCCGAAACAACCTAACCCATGAATATGTTCCTTAGCAAAAGTTGTAAGTGGCTTGGGTTATTTATAGCTTAAATTATACATTTAGTCTCTATAGTTTCAATAAAATTATAACTTAATCCCTGCAATTTAAAAGTTTGTAATAGAGTCTCTATACTTTAAAAAAATTTACAATTATATCTCTATTGTTCCAAAAAAATTTAATTTAACAAAATATTATATAACATATTTTTATTTTTGTGGTTAACTTACAGACTTAGTCTGTATGATTTCGATAAAATTGTATACCTATCGATATGTGCATAGATGGAAATTGATGCTCTATGATACCTTCGTATATTTATATTTTATATTTGAAGTTGAAAAGGAATGATCGATTTAGGATCAAAATCAATGATCAAGGAAAAAAATATTCTAGCTTTAAATGGGAGTGAAAAATTATTTCAGAAACATTTTCTGTAAAGGAATTTGACAAAAAAGATAACATATTCAAGATGATGGATTTTCCAAACTTATTGAAAGAGAATCGAAAAATGAATTTTCACCAAGATAAAGTACTTGTAATTTTTCAAGTTGATCTATCCAATTTAAAATGATTACATCGAGATCATTGTCATGCAAATAAAAAATTTCAAGCTTTTAAAAGAATGGTAGTGTTTCAAAAAGTTGGACATAGAAGAAATTTTTGGAGAAGTCATTCCACGAGATACCACAACTAACACTGAAAACCCAAATTAGTAACTTAGAAGACACTAAGGGTGTGTTTGGTTTGCATTTTCATTTTCAGTGTTTTCTGTTTTCTGGATTTTGTGAAGGAAAAAGTGAAAACAGTGAAAACAATAAAATCCTATTTTTCGCTGTTTTCATTTTTTCCTTCACAAAATCCAGAAAATAAGAAACACTGAAAATAAAATCAGAAAATGAAAACGCAAACCAAACACACTCTAAATCGTTGGTTGGCATCAAGATCAAGAACTTTAAGGGCATAAAGATTATCATATTGAAGGAATGGATAAATGTCCCTAATAGGGGTGGCTTACCAAATAGCCCATCTCGTTCCACCTCGTAATAAAATTTTAAATTAAATTAATTCTGTCAATTAAAAATAATTGAAAAAGAGAAAATTTTGGAAGTTAACATTAGGGAACCCATAGGAGCTAATATTAATTTTTCTTCTCTTTCTCTTTTTTCTTTTACCATCCAATATTTCCCTAATTATATTCATGAACTCCCTATGAGCTCTGGCTCTCTAGCATTACTCATTGAAAAAACAAATTTTTTAATGACTATATTTAAGGATTTAGTCCTTTAAATTCACTCTCCAGCCAACATGTTAGCAATTGAGCTTTCTAATTGTATACTATTAAGATTAAGATTAAAAAAAATATTAAGATAAGATTAAAATTTAAAATACAAATTTTTTTAATGACAAAATGAACGTTTATTTTGAATATGAAAAATATGAAGGGAAAATCTTCTACAATAAGGTGATTAATAGAGTGATAGCCACATATTTTAATTACTTTTGTTTTTCTTTTTTTGTGTCAATTATTTTTTTAATTTATGACTTAGTAATTGACTAATTGTTTGAACTATGTTGATTCAAAGGTGTTGGATCTGTCAACAAAAAAAAAAAAGGTGTTGGATGGGCTCCCCAGATATAAGTGGGGCCCAAACCAATAATAATAATACAAAATAATATAGGAAGCTTTTTCCACGAGGTAATTGCTTTTGCGGAATGTGATGTTCCGATCATAGTCACCATTAAGATATATTATATAATATAACTGGTGGATGAGATTGCATGTGTTTTTATTCGCATAGTACCCATATGTTAGGGAACATGGCAGTCGGGCAACTGGTTGAATAAGTGTCACGCTTGAGTTTTCTTGTGTTGGCCTCAGTAACCTCTTTTAGGCTTCTCCAATTTTGACTTCGGCTCGATCGATCCTAGCCGCCAAACTATTGGGCTAATGTTGAAATGCCCTTTTTCGTGTGGGCCTAAAGCTAATGGGTTATTTTGTTCTTTTTTTGTTATATATTTCAACTATATCATTGAAAGGGTTTTGGGATTAGGCCTTCTATAGCCCCCTCCCCTTCCCTAATGACAGTTTGCAAATCTCTAAATATGTCATGGGCTCATGGCCAGTTAAAGTTGTTTCCTAGTATTTTAATGAAGAATAATTCTATTTGCACACTAAAATAAACTGTACATATTGAAATATAAAATACGTGTGCAGTTTAATTTATTTTTAGTGTGTATTTAATATTTTAATGTGTATTATATATTAGCGGTTGATTTAGTGACTGATTTTGATGTACACCATTATTCTTTAATAAAACCATTCCAAGCGAAAAATAACACTGTGAAACTGAAAACAAAATCTGAAATAGAGATTAATTCAGGACAAGAGAAAAAAAAGAGTATAATACCGAAAATAAAGCTGAAAATAATAAAAAACGTAAATTATGTCAATATGAAAAAAAGGATTTGTATGAATTTCCTTTAAAATCCCTGAGTGTATTAATCGATTCTCCCAGTTCAGCACTTATTCCATTATGATATTCAGGTTTCTTATCCATTGATTTATTTATGCTTTGTTACGGAATAATACCAATTGCTGTTATTGATTGAATGTTACAGAAAATAAGGCTATTTGAAAATATGTTTTAGTCGAAGAAAACTAGTTTATTTGCCCGTGTCTTGAGAAATTAAACTATAAAAATTATTTAATATTATTATTCATTATATATAAAATAATTAAAATAATATATCATTTATGAGTAGAGGAAGATTTGATTTCACTGGTTTCACCCGGTTTTTAAATTTGTTTTCTTTTTCGTTTATAAAAATGTCTTTATTATTATTCTGCATCTTACTATTATGGATTTTTATTTAATATTGCAGTTAAAATGAAGTTGAATCTGTTGGGTCAGTCCCTTTACTCGTCTAAAATAGGCAGACTTTTTCGAAGAATTTAAGTCCGGCAATGGGACAGATCGGGTGGATAATCAAGTATGCTTATCCGTCCTTTACATTCATGTATTGTCCGATTATCCGCTCCATTATTCACGGGTATCTAAATTTTTACATCATACATAAACTCACATGTATATATACTTGCCCCATACTCAAACAAATGGGTATATACATGAAAAATTAAAAAAATAAAATAAAATAAGTAATAATATTCAAAGCATTATTAATTAAAATTGAAAGATGAAGAAAGTTAGATATAATATCTAAAACTTTTTAAATTATTAAAATACCCATAAAATTATACATAAATTTCTAAAAAGTTAATAAAATTAAATTTATTAATTAACATTATGGGGTGTAACGGGGCAAGTAATGGGGTAGGTCAACCATTACTCATACCAAAATAGAACTAAACATGTATTACTCACATTTACTCATACTCATTCAACCGTTAAAATAAATGTTCTATTTAAGGCAGGGCATCTGGGCATGTCGGCTCCGGCCGGTTCGACTCGAAATAGTCCAAATCGTCATCCCTATCCATTAAAAATGCGTGGCTAAACGGGCTGAACCTAATTAACTGGTGAAAATTGCGGGTTATGCTGGCTTTTTTTTAATTTTTTATAAACAGATAATCAATATCATTTCCTATATTTTTTTTAAATCCACCTGAAAATTCAATTTACCCGCTAAAGAGTTTTGTTTTTTCCAAGGTTTTTTTTTAAAAAAATGACATCTTTTGTTAAAATTGTTATTTTTTAGTTAAAAATTAGGTATATTTTTAATTTTTTTCCAAATAAATAATTAATTATTTAATTAAATTGGACAACCTGTTTAATTTGTTCGTCTGAAAAATTTTGGATCGTGAAAAATGTAAGCTTAAACAGACCAGCCTCCGCGCTTAAGCAGACAACCTTATTTTTAATTATCCCAATGAGAAAGACTACTGATACCCAACAGTATCCACATATATTATGTTTAAAGAATATAAAATATAACATAATCCAATATAATTCAACAAAATTTAAAATAGTATTGTTATACAATTTAAATATAATTTAATATAATCTAACATACATATTAAATATACACACGCGTTAAATGAAAATAAAATAAAAATAATTTTCAATATAATAAAGCAACATAATACTTAATAAATTCACATTTATGAAAATTTAGCAAGTTCTCATACGATAATAAATTAATAAAAAAATCAAATATATTAATTATCACAAGATGTATAAATGAGTTATGTATAAGACTGTCAAAATGGTTCAAATTTGTCATGCCAACCCAAACAGTAATTAACGGGCATACTTTTTTCACAAAAGATAAGGCTCGTTAAAAGCGCGGGCTAAATGGATGAGTCCAATTAATCTTAAAAAAAGTCCAATTAAACAGGCCATTTTGCGGGCTATATTTTCCAGCCCATTTATTTTTTCTTAATCTTTAAAAAAAAATGTAATCATATTTTAAGGTTATTTTTATTCTTAAACATAAAATTAGAGTTTAATTTTTTCGAAAATAAATAAATGAACAGACTATCCCGTTTAACCTTTTGTGTTAGTCATAAATGATCTAGGTTCAAAAATTGTATCCCGTAAATAAAGAAAATTTTAAGTGGTAGATCTAAATTAATTGGGTCAGGCTAACCCATTTGATAGACAACATTAATCATGTGTTTTAAATTAAATCACTACACGAATGTTATTATTAGCATATTCTCGTAAAAAAAATATAAATAGTTAAAAAAGACAAAAAACAAAAACTTCATTTTAAATAGACATTAATAATAATATTAACGACGTGAAATATTAAAATATTGTTTATAATTTAATTAAATTATAGTATTATTAAAATAAAAAGTTGCAAAATTTGATATTAATGGGAGATATTAATTTATTAATGAATTTTATTAATTGAATTTCCAGTATTTATGTTTTAGGGAAGGTGAAAACACTAATGTGCCTTCTTGTGAAGATATTAAATCTTAACCATTGATTTGTGCTATTAAAATCTGATGAATAATTAATGCTATCATTATGAGAAAAATAAAATTTTCAAATATGGTAATATCCTCACTAAAAGACACTTAAATGTCTCATAGTAGAATTTTCTTAATTTATTAATTGATCTCAATTATTGATTTAAGAAAAGTAAATTGCGAAACACTCTCAGGAGCATGCCATGTGAACGCTCCATCATTAAGTGTACAAACTCGATTTTAATATTATATAATAGATAATAGATTAGTGGTCATTATAATTGCCCCAAATAGTTGTAGTGGTCGAAATTGAACATTGTTTTACATTGTAAGAACTAAAATGCAGAATCAAATATGACATTGTGAAACATCATCCATCACAACATCAAGTGGACAATCCTGCACAAATGGTTGAGTAGTAATTAATCTCTTAGTGTATAAGTTGCAGCCCATCAAATTTAAATTATCACTCACCCTAAAACGTGCACCTATTAATTAAAAACAAAACTTTGACATGTTAAATATGTCATATACCATCAAAGGATCGTCCCTGTTCCTGGTTTCTTCAGTCGCCTCAACTGCCTAAGAATCTATGTCAGCCAAGCAATCCATAGAGCTTAGAGACTCAATTTTGGTTCAAATGAATAGTGCAGAGCTATCCTCAGAGATAAGACAACAAGAGTCCTTCCAACAATAGAAACAGACACAATCACTGCAAATTCATAAAAATATGAAGCCCTGTAAGTATTTCAGAACCTTTCCTAATTAACATATCACGTTTACATAGGGAATTTATGCAATTCATCAACATCTAAAAATTACAGGCATAATGGGAAAAAGAACAAGAATTGGCCAATTCTTAACCATGAAACATATTAACATTAACAATCCAAGCTAAATCTCATACGGGATGCCATAACACAATAAATGGCAATCACTATCTTAATTAAATTTGGGAACGAGGGCTGGTACATGTGGCTGGAGATCAAAGATGATTATTCTTCCAGATTGATTCTTCTTCCAGCTACACTTACGACCTCGCCGGGGAAGCTAAAGATCAAAGATGGATATAATCGACCCAGCTAAGAAGCGAATCACAAACGACACAACCTCGTATAACACGACAGCAAACCACCTTCTCGACTTCTTAGATCAATAATTGTCACTATAGTCCACCGTGCCGCCACCGCCACTTACACGAGAGGAACGATCCCTTGGGACCAATTTCGCCTTCTCACTAGAACGCCTTGGTCCAACCAAAACAAACCATCGCCCGACCCAACTTACCAATACATAGACCTACTGAGCCTCTTCTATTCCGCTTTTGGGCTTAGCCATCTTCAACTCAACGTGGAACAAATATAACATAGTAGCAGCTGGGCATTTTGGTCTACACAAGATCTTGAAGGGTTATTTAGATATTTTAACATTCGCTACAGGACAAAATGATCACTGGGTAATGGAAACCCAATGCCATATGATGTTCCGCTACTTTCGAAAGGAACGTGGGAAAATTTTACAATAATATAATAATAAGAAGAAAGAATTAGGTTTCAGAGAAAGAAAGGAAAGACAGTGGCGTGAGGTCTGCGCCGAAGAGAAGAAGAATTTGGAAAAAAGGCGGTTTTAAAATTCACATTTTGACTTGGTAAACTTGTTTTATTTTTTATGAGATTTCAGTATGTTATTTTTGGTGTAGTACTGATCATTAGAATATAATCTTTTATTATTTTCTTTTATATCTGATTTGAGATATCCACTTTGTGGAGAGTTTATGTTGATTCCATCTGTTGTGATGATGTATTCTGCTGATTGTTGATATACCCTAGTGCTACTAGGAGGACTGATTGTGTACTCATTATTATTGATAGTGGAAGATTTTATTGGACTAGATCCCGGGGATTTTTTGTCCCTCTTTTGAAGATTTTCCCACGATAAAAATTGCTTGTGTCTCTTGTTCTTAATTTCTGCATATTATCTGCTGCTTGGAGTATCTTTGGTGTTGCCTATTTAATTGCACAGGTTGTGGAAAAATTATTTTGGTGCTTCTGTTGTGGTTCTGGTTTGAACCTGAATTTTCCCAACAAAGTGGTATCAAGAGCTTTGGTTATTTATTATGTGCTGATTAAATGGAGGAAGAAAATACGCATAGGCCGAATATAATCAAATTGGATTCCAAAAATTACTCTATTTGGAAGACCCTCATGGAAGATATGTTGTATAGCAAAGACTTGTACGATCCTATTGAGGGAGATAAAGCCAAATGTACTAAGTCTGATGCTGAATGGAAGAAGCTGCACCGAAAAACAGTTGCTTTGATTAGGCAATGGCTTGATCTCAGTGTGTATCCACATGTTGACACTGAAACTAATGCCCAAAAGATGTGGGACAAGTTGAAGGAGCTATATGAACGGAAGAATGTGCATAACAAAGCTTTCTTGATTAGAAAGTTGGTTAATATGAAATACACTGAAGGAAAATCAATGCCGGAGCACTTGAACATATTTCAAGAGACTGTGAATCAGTTGACGAATAATGAGATCACTTTGAGTGATGAGTTGCAAGCCTTGTTGTTGCTGAGTTCTCTGCCTGATAGTTGGGAAGTTCTGGTTGTGACACTGACTAACTCAGCTCCAAAAGGGAAGTTAATGTTATTAATGGTAAAAGAGAACATGTTGAATGAAGAAGCCAGAAGAAAAAAGCGGGGTTTGATCAATACCTCCTCCCAGTCAGAAGCATTTGTTTCAGAGTCACAGGGAGAAGGCAATCTAGAAAACCTCACATTATTGGCAGGTCAGACAACTGAGGCAAATCAAGAGGAAAGTCCAAGCCAGCACCGCTAAGGAAAGAGTTCACTTTTACTTGTGATCATTGTGGCAAGCTGGGACATAGTAGAAAGAATTGTAGGTTCTTGAAAAGAGAACAATCAAGGGGAAGACATGAATATAAAGGTAAAGAAAGTGATAATGAAACTGCTGATATTGCTTATGATGATGTTATTATCACTTATGATGAAAATTATGTTAATCTTGTCTGTAATGATTCCACTTGGATTATGGATTCTGGTGCCTCATGTCATGTCACTCCGAGGCGTGAATTTTTCACTTCGTATACTGCTGAAAATTTTGGCAAGATCAAATTGGGAGATAAAGGGGTGTGTGACATCATTGGTATGGGAGACTTATGGCTTGAAACCAACATGGGATGCAAGTTGCAGTTGAAGAATGTTAGACATGCGCTAGATATGCGGTTCAATCTGATTTCGGTGAAGGCTTTGGACCAAGAAGGGTATTGCACTTCCTTTGGTGGTGGAAAATACAAGATTACCAAAGGGGCTCTGATTGTTGCTAAAGAAGACAATATTCACTCTACTCTCTACCGGTTGCAAGCAAAGTTGTACAAAGAAGATGTGAATGTAGCTGATGATTCATCTTTTGATTTATGGCATATGCGTTTTGGCTACGTGAGTGAGAAAGGACTCAACGTGTTAGCTAAGAGACACTCACTTCCAGTGAAAGGTACAACTTTACATACTTGCACTCATTATTTTGTTGGAAAGCATGCTCGAGTATCATTTCATAGTTCTGGACCTCATAGGAGATCACATGTTCTAGATTTAGTTCACACTGATGTTTGTACTGTGGATGCTAAGACACTAGGAGGTGTAACATATTTTGTTACTTTTATTGATGACTATTCTCGAAAAATGTGGGCTTTTGTTTTGAAATCTAAAGACCAGGTGCTCGATGTCTTCAAACACTTTCATGCAAGTGCTGAAAGAGAAACAGGAAGGAAGTTGAAATGTGTCCGAGCAGATAATGGTAGTGAATACAGGGGTTCGTTTGAAGCGTATTGAAAAGGGCATGAGATTAAGCTTGAGAAGACGGTTCCTAAATCTCATCAGCATAATGGAGTTGCAGAGAGAATGAATCGTACTATCAATGATAGAGTCAGGTGTATGCTCTCTCATGCAAAGTTGCTAAAATCCTTTTGGGGTGAAGCAATGAGGACTGCAGTAGACTTGATCAACCTTTCTCCTTTAGTTCCACTAGGTTGTGATGTTCTAGAGAAAGTCTGGAGAGGAAAAGATGTTTCTTACAGTCACTTGAGAGTGTTCGGCTACAGAGCTTTTGTTCACATTCCAAAAGATGAGAGGTCCAAGTTTGATAGGAAGTCAAGGCAGTGTATTTTCATGGGTTATGGTCATGAAGATTTTGATTACAGGATATGGGATCCTAAGAGCAAGAAAATCATTAGAAGTCGAGATGTGATTTTTTTTTAAGACCAAACTATTGAAGATTTTGGTAATACAGATAAGCCAACAACAACTGTTAGACGTTGTGTTGATGATGAGCCTAGTTCTTCCACTAGTCCTCCTCTTGTTGATGAGGGAGATGTACAAGCTGATAATGATGGTGATGATCCTACACCTCAACCTGAGGTGCCAGATGCAGAAGTTCCACCAGATGTAGAAGAACCACCAGCTGAACCTCAATTGAGAAGATCTACTAGAGAGCGTAATCCCTCTCAAAGATACTCTCCTCATGAATATGTGATGAACACTGAGACGGACGAGTCAGAGAGCTACCAGGAAGCTATTCTTGATGAGCATAAAGAAGATTGGTTGAAGGTCATGCAAGACGAAATGAAATTCATGCATGAGAATCATACCTATGAGTTGGTGACATTGTAAAAGGGCAAGAAAGTCTTCAAGAATAAATGGGTGTTCAAGCTGAAAGCAGATGAACATGTCTCACAGCCAAGGTATAAAGCTCAGTTGGTTGTGAAAGACTTTGAACAGAAGAAAGGTATTGACTTTGAAGAGGTTTTCTCACCAGTGGTGAAGATGTCCTCTATTCGAGTTGTGCTTGGGTTAGCAGCTAGCTTGAATTTGGAGGTTGAGCAGCTTGATGTGAAGACTGTACTTCTTCATGGTGACATAGACAAAGAAATTTACATGGAGCAACCAGAGAGTTTCGCAGTTAAAGGAAAAGGAGCAACTTGTTTGCAAGTTGAAGAAAAAACTTATACGGGCTGAAGCAAGCTCCAAGGCAGTGATACACGAAGTCTGATTCCTTTGTGGACCATCATGAGTATAGTAAGACCTCTTCTGATCACTATGTTTATGTCAAAAAATTCTCTGATGGTGATTTTATATTTCTTTTGCTTTATGTTGATGACATGTTGATTGTTGGTCATGACACAAAGAAGATTGAAAGTCTTAAAAAAGACTTGAGCAAATCCTTTGCTATAAAGGATTTAGGTCCTGCAAAGAAGATTCTTGACATGAGAATTACTCGTGACAGGAAGAATGGGAAATTGTGGTTATCGCAGCAGAAGTATATTGAGAAGGTTTTAGAGAGGTTTAGCATGAGTAATTCCAAACCTGTGAGTACTCCACTTGCTAGTCATTTCAGTTGAGCTCAAAGCAATGTCCTAAAGTGAGAAAGAAAAAGAAGAAATGAAGAAGATTCCATATGCATCTGTGGTTGACAGTTTGATGTATGTTATGGTTTGTACAAGACCGGATATTGCTCATGCAGTTGGAGTTGTTAGTCGTTATCTCTCTAATCCTGGCAAAGAACACTGGCAAGCAGTGAAGTGGATTCTCAAATACCTTAATGGTACTTCGAAAGTATGTTTATGCTTTGGGAGTAGTCAACCTGTGTTGGATGGTTACACAGATGCAGATATGGTTGGGGATCTTGATTCAAGAAAGTCTACTTCTGGTTATATGATGACTTTTGCAGGGGGAGCTGTGTCTTGGCAATCCCGACTTCAGAAATGTGTTGCCTTGTCTACAACAGAGGTTGAGTACATTGCTGTTGTTGAAGCTTCTAAGGAGCTCTTGTGGATGAAAAAATTTCTACAGGAGTTGGGCATAGATCAAGAGAAGTTTGTGTTATTTTGTGATAGTCAGAGTGCTATCCATCTCAACAAGAATCCGACGTTTCATTCCAGATCAAAGCACATAGAGGTGAGGTATCATTGGATACGTCAAGCGCTGGAGATGAAAGAGTATGCACTTGAGAAGATCCATACTGACGATAATGATTCAGATATGATGACTAAGAGTTTACCTGCAGTGAAGTTTGATTCATGCAGAGAGAATGCGAGCTTGGTGGAGCAGCTTATCCCCACTTGATTTGGTGAGGGGGAAATTTGTTGGATGGCCCCTCCAAATACAAGTGGGGGGCCCAAACCAATAATAATAATAATACAAAATAATGTAATAATAATAAGAAGAAAGAATTAGGTTTCAGAGAAAGAAAGAAAAGAAAGGGGGCGTGAGGTCTGCGCCGAAGAGAAGAAGAATTTGGGAAAAGGGCGGTTCTTAAAGTTCACATCTTGAATTGGTAAACTTGCTTCATTTCTTATGAGATTTCAGTATGTTATTTCTGATGTAGTGCTGATCATTAGAGTCTCTTATGTTTGATTTGAGATACCCACTTTGTGGAGAGTTTCCGCTGTGATGATGTATTCTGTTGATTGTTGATATACCATAGTGCTACTAGGAGGACTGATTGTGTATCCATTATTATTGATAGTGGAAGATTTTACTGGACTAGGTCCCGTGGGTTTTTTTTTTCCGTCTTTTGTGGGTTTTTTTCCCGTCTTTTGGGGGTTTTGGGGGTTTTCCCACAATAAAAATTCTTTGTGTCTTTTGTTCTTTGTTCTTAATTTCTACATATCATCTGCTGCTTGGAGTATCTTTGGTGTTGTCTATTTAATTATACAAGTTGTGGGAAAATTATTTTGGTGCTTCCCTGTGGTATGATTTGAAGCTGAATTTTCCAACAAAAGATAATGTTGTCCTATCATTTTATCAATATCTTCGCTTTAGATTAGAGTATTATGTATCATACGCGTGATATATGAAGTTGCTACAAGCCTACAAACGATAAAATAAAAAATCAAACTGAAAAATAAAATATATATAAAAGTAAAAGATGATATTTATAAGAAAGAATAAAAATATTCAAAACTAAAGCAATCAGCACCACTGTATATGTATAAAAATGATTTTGTATATGCTATAATCCCAGAGTTCAATTTTGACAACTCCTAAAATTAAGATATTTTGTTTATATTCATAATTCACTCAGCTACTAAAAGAAATAGACCCAACATAAGGAGAGTTCATTGCCTCATTCCATTAAAATCCATATAAGTTCCTGCTTGGGAAACAAAAGTTGAAAAAATCGACCAACCCTGTAATTCAAAGTACCTTTTATTTATATTAACTTGGTAATCCATTATCAAATTTGAAGTACCTAATGCTACACACACATAATTCTTCTTCTACTACTACTATCATTATTAACACTTGCACCTAGGCACTTGCATCCACCACAGAATGCGCAACGTAAGCATTTGAGGCGACTTCACCACCCTTATCTTCTTCATCCAAGAAATCTTCGCGGGCGTTGTCAGCTAGCATAAGGGCAACCAACCAAAAGAGGGAAGAGTCAAGCGATAGAAATGCACCGCCGCCAAGGAGGCCGGTTTTAGCCGTAGGGCAAGTGTAGGTGAGATCATCGTGTACATTGCGCTGAAGGTGCATCTGTTCAGTGATTGTTGGCCATAACAGCATAGCTGCAGCTAGTCCAGTTGTGAACCTAAGTATACACACAACAATTTAGAAAAAGAAATGAAAATCCATTCATCACATATATGAAGAAATAAAAATGGCAGAAACAATGATATAAATCAGAAATAAAGAATGGTTTTGTATACAACATTAGCAAAGTATATGAATTCTAAGTTTCAAGCCATGAACAAAGTAAATGCAATATACTAGTAATCAGCATATCGGCAGATATTTTACATTAGCATTGACCAATGCAGACCCATCTTTAAGACACTAGAAACAAGTAATTTGGATAATATACATTCATTCATTTTACATTACTACTGATTAATTAAAGGAGGTGTGTGGTTCATGAAAAGTTTTCAAATTCCTGGGAATAAGCATTGTAAAATCATTTCCGAAGTAAGGTTTTTAGGGTAAAATTCTTAGGAATGTAAAAACATTTTTCTAACCACACAAATGGAAAGTGCTATCATACAAATTGAATAACTCAAGCTTTCCCATAGAGTAAAACAGGATCCATAATTTAAATTTCAGTCGAAGTTAGAAGGATTCCTCCAACAGAAATCAGAAGTTACCCTACAAGTATATTTGATATATAAAATTACATAGTGTAGCCATGAAAATTTCCACTTCAATTTTCTTTTTTTATGACATCCCCCTCAACCAAACATACCCTTACTTTTATGAACAGTGAAAAGGAAACGACACATGAAAATTTCATCATAAGAACTAATGAAGGGAAAAGAAAGCATAAGGAAACAGCACTTACACTGCAACATTGAAGAATACCAAGAAGCTAGTGCTTTTAAACAGAACACCTTGTGGAACGGACTTCCCTTTGTAAGGGTAAAAGAGAGACATGTATCCGGCCACTGTGGATACAATGAGAAATGCAAAGGAAAGATAACCCAATGCGACTGTCGGATCAGCTGGGAACTTGCAGGTGACAACACCCTTTCCGGGTACCGGGGTTCCTGCCGCAGGCTGCAACCAAAACAAAAAAAAAAATCAGAACACAGAACAGATCTTAGGGTCTACAAAGACATATTACTCCCAAAATAAAAAGTATTTAAATTAATAAAACAATAATAAAAAAGAAATCTATCGCACTTGATGAGGTCGACAACATGGATAAAACGACAGCATAGTGCCTTGTCACAGGGCATATCTATGTTTGGCCCAACGCAAGGGCGAAAGACTGAGAGAAATTTCCAGTAAATATTCATTTTGACCTTCGAATCGAATATACACTTCACATTAGTACCTATAATTAAGGAATTGATGTTCTAGTCCATAAAATTTCGAAGAGTAATTCAATGTGATGCTTGTAAGGACTAGCTTGAATCACCAAAAGCACTAAGTTAGATCTCTTTTTTTGTAAATTCAGAAGCTAACTCATTAACTACTTAAGAGTAATTCCCTATAGTTGTGGAAAAGTGATTCAACTCAGTCTTTAGACTTTAGAGTGATGGTTAAAAGGCATAGCTGGAATCAGCCAAGAGCACTAAATCATAATTCAGGAGCTAAACCATTAACTACATAATTTTAGATGATAAAATAAAATCAAATATATAATTTCCTGAAACTAAAACAAATATATATTACAGCATGACAGAATCGAAACAGAATTCATATTAACACATTCCCAATTCATTAGAAACACGTGAGATAGTATCAACTAAAGTCAAACTGAAAAATAAAAAAGTCAAAAGTTGAAAAGAAGAGTTTATATGTATTTTTTAACAGGAAAAAAAAAGAAGCTTCAGATTTTTTTTTTTTTTTAATGTAATCGAAAAATTAAATTAAATGCATCTTCCATTCAACACCATCTACTATTTTAACAATGTGATGCATCCTTAAATTAATGTATATGGACACAAATTACACACAGATACATTGGTCAATGCTCAAAGGATATTTAGCACCAAATTTTCAAAGCAGAGTTTCAGACAATCATACCCAAATTCTCCACCTTCACTAGTGGGATCAAAATTTCATACTCCCTATTTCAAGTAACTGTAGCTTCCTAATTTTTGATTGGTTGAAATTTGAATCTTTTTTATTGGTTGAAATTCGAATGTTTTTAGTCAATTCCATTGTCTAGATACATTAATTTTTCAATAAAGGAGAATAAAAAAAATCTACAGTCCAGGCAATTAATTAAAAGAAGAATAACAAAATAATTGATATTTGATAAAGGGATCCATATAATTGAGTTAAAATTACGATGAATACCTTCTTGTTTTCGGCTATAACACCGAGAATGAAAGAGACGAAACCGAAGAAGGAAACAATGGAAGCCATGGTTTTGACGGAGACAGCCATGGCGATTGCAAACTTGCAATGCACTCTGCAAAAAGAGGAATTGAGAAAGGGAAGTTACGTGGCTGTGACTGTGAGTTGATGAAGATCAAAGTAGGTTTAACCGCTTTTATGATTCTGTTGAGAGAAAAAGGAAAGGGATATATAAACAAGGAATTGGAGATGAGAATGAGATTATCTTGAAAAAGCTGTTTCTGGCTGGCAATCCGAAGATCCCTAAGTCAACCTTAGAGTGGAATCTCCCTTTGGAAGGTGGAATCTCATATTTAAAATTTTAAATCACTTCTAATTTTGAATTTAAAATTTAATTATTTATCTTTATCAGTAATTTTAGCTATACTTTTATTTTAGTCCAGAAAGTTCAACTAAGGACTGAAATTAGAGGACTGAGATTCAATATTGTGTTTGTTGGACGGAAATTGAAACTAAAATAGGCGTACATATAGCATTAATCTATTTTTATTAATACCAAGATTACTATGATGATAATATAGGTATAATTAATTAAATTAAAAAATTAATGTATAAAAATAATCTTAGAAATAATTAAATACTTCTCTTTAACATAGGAAAATTTATACTTTTATACTCTATATATAATGAAGATATTTAAAAAAAAAATAGTATACAACTTAGGAAGTTATATTTTCAAAATCTGAAGCTAGAATCTCTAAAAATTAAGTAATAAAATATAAACTATGTTTTTATTTCAACTAATTCTACTTTTATTGTTTTTATTTTTATACGCATTTAATAAATAAAAAATAAATTAACACGTATGTTAGTGCTTATTGCCAAACTAGTATGAATAAATTTGATTTTTATATGTTGGATCAGGTTTGAGTAAAAAATACAAGATGTGCCTCAAATTAAAAGTTCTCTAGACAAAAAATTTAATTTGAATTAAAAATTTAATTTTGATATATTAATATGATAAAAAATTGTATAAATTATTCAACCAAGTTCATATATTCATATATTTTTTTTAAATAATAAAATAACAATAATTCTATGTGAATAAGTCGTTTTAGTCAATCAAGTCATTTATTTCTATACTAAATAGAAAACTCTTTCGATGTCAAATAAAATTTTATTTATGTGCAATTTTTTATACTATTTGACACCAAAATAATATTCTATTTTGCATAAAAATAAATCACTTGATTGAACTTGACTGGCCAAAACCACTTGTTCAAATAGCGTTACCCAATTTAAAAATGAGTTACTTAAGTCAAATTCAATTTTATTCAATAGTGCAAGGTAAAAAAAATCAACAATAATATAAAAAACACTGGACCCATTTGTGTAATTACTATTTTATCTTTATTTTTAATTTGACTAATTGACTAATTAATTATTAATTACTAATATTTTATCTTTAAAATGGAATAAGGCATATATAGTATAGAAATGGAAAACAAAAAAGCCTGAAAATAGGATATGTAGTGATAAGAATTACCCCTTCTAAACAACTTAAAAGAGACATGTAAAATACCAGTTACTAGTTTAATAGGCCGTGCCAAGCACGAGGAAGTGACATTAAATAAGTGTATGATCAAAAAATTAATTATAGTATAAATTTGTATTAATATTGATAATTTATTAAAAAAATAATGCAATTAATTTTTAATTTTGAATAAAAAATTAATAAATAAATAAATTGGTGTATAGTAACCTAATTAATTTAGAAATAAGGAATAAAATAAATCTAAAAAATTAGATTCCAATGGTTTATTAATACATTATTTTAGATATTTTAAACACAATTATTATGTAGTATTATTTAAATTTGTAAAAAATTAGAAAAAATATAGATACAAATATATAAATATTTAATAAATATATTTTTTAATTTAATAATTCTATATGAATAGTGTTTAACACTATTTAATGTGTGCAAAACTTAAATAAAAGAGTTAACTTATGTGAAGAAAAGAAGATTAAATAATTTATGATATTAATCAGATAAAATAAATTACATATTGAATTTATACATTATGAGATTACCTAAATCGTTCGTCTGATGTGGTAAATCGTTGTATCTTGAAATAATGACACAACACAGGAACACTAAGTTAAGTTGAGGTACGTTATTATCTCAAAGTTGATTTAAGCGATTATTCTGTCTAAACAAAGAAGCATTGCCGAATTGTCAAATAACTCATTCGTCCAATTTAATGAACCATTTTATTTTAAAGTACAGGCTCAACATGAGAACACTAAGTTACGAACGCACGTTATTTTCTAAGATTGGATCATGTGTTTTTTTTTAGACTAACTCGACTAATAATTGTAATGATATAAATAAATTTTAATTAAGGAAATATGTTAAGAAACAAAAATAATGAATGCTAACTATATTAGTTATTCATTTATTTAATTTGATATACATGATTGATGAAAAATTTAATTTATTTATGTACTTTGTGAGACTATAGCACTGACAAATTGTTAAATAACTCATTCACTCAATCTGATAAACCCTTTTATTTTAAAGTATAGGCTCAATAGAGGAACACCAAATTACACCGACGTACGTTATTTTCAGAGATTGGATAATGCGTATTTTTTTACTAACTCGATTAATAATTGTAATGATATTAATAATTCTATGCCTTCCTGTCTGCCTGGACCGAGAAACCCTTAAATTTAAAAAAGAATTTTACACGGATCACTAACAGTACAAAAAAATTCTATAGGTTCCTGTAAGGCTAGAGCGAGAAACCCTTAAATTGAAAAAAATAATTTTACACGGTTCACTAACAGTTGGTTTTCTGTGCTTGTCCAGTGATATAGTATTAACAAAAAATTATATGCCTTCCTGTCTGCCTGGACAGAGAAATCCTTAAATTTAAAAAAACATTTTACACGGGTCACTAACAATTGAATAAAAAAATTCTATACATTCTCGTAAGGATGTAACGAGAAATTCTTAAATTGAAAAAAAAAATTTTACACGGGTCACTAACAATTAGTTTTTTTGTGTTTGTCCAGTGATATAGTATTAATAAAAAATTATTTGCCTTCCTGTCTGCTGAACCGAGAAACCCTTAAATTTTAAAAAAGGATTTTACACGGGTCACTAAGAGTTGAATAAAAAAATTATATACGTTTCCTTAAGACTGGAACGAGAAATCCTTAAATTGAAAAAAAAAATTACACGGGTCACTAACAGTTGTTTTTTTTTTGTCCAGTGATATAGTATTAATAAAAAATTCTATTCCTTCCTGTCTGGACCGAGAAACCCTTAAATTCTTTTTTAAAAATTTACACGGATCACTAACAGTTGAATTTTTTTATTTGTCCAGTGATATATGATACACATAAATTAAACTTACATAATTTAACTTGTTATGCTTAATATTAAGTGAATGCGTAAATTTATTAACGTTGATGACATACACAAAATTGAACAAAAATTATAAATACATTAGTAAGTTTAATTAACTGAATTTAATACGGTTTTTGAATAAGTTTTTATAAGGTTGAAGATTTTTTTGTTTTTTGAAAAATAATAATAGGTGGTTTAGAATCATTTCGATAAATAATGTTTTTTTAAAAAAGGAAATAATGCGTACATTTAAATAATTGTTTTAAAAAACTAAATCAAAGAATCCATCTATTAGAAATTTAACTTAGAAATCAAGAAATGAAGTTTTTTTATTTCAAAAGCAGATTAAAAATAACAGTGCAATTGGAGTCACATGTAAAAGAAGAAAAAAAATAGAAAATTTTTGGAGTTATTACAAACCAGATGATGTGCAAATTAAAAGCTCAAACTCGGAAACACTAAATTACAGCGACGTACTTATTTTCTCAGATTAGATGATGCATATTTTTTAAACTAACTCAGTACATACTTACCTTTTTATATATATTGTATCTCAGTACACACTTACCTTTTTACATATAGAAGTGTATTTTTTTATGAAAAAAAAATAATACAAAATAAAAAAGTGTGCACTTTAAATTGTTAAAAAAATAATACATAACCTTGGTCAAGTGATAAATGGTTGCACAATTAGTGGCAATTAAAGATTCCTGATTTGGAGAAACCCCAACAAATTGGCTGCATTTGCAATTTCATATATGCTAAATTACACTAAGGCTATTGTTATCTATCAGTCTTCCATGGGGTACTTCTAACTACAATGGTAAAGTAAACTAAGCTATAGAAAGGGATTAAAGCATATTCATATGCAAGGGTACCCAGAGAATTTGTCTACTGAGGAGCTGAATTATTAGATGACTTGTGCTCCAACATTTCAGTCTTGTATCTCTCCTTATCTCTCAGCCCTTTCTCCTGATAAACATGCACAACACTTTACAAACAAAATTAAAAAATTGTATGAGAAAAGTCTTGGTGATAATTGCCACGTATAGCTTCTTCCATATATCTCTTAAGATTGAATTTTCATTCCACAAAACAGAGATGGCTTATATGTGGACATTAGTGTTACTTCCTATTCAAAAGCTTCCACAGAAGTATATGTAAAAAAATTTCAAGCACCAGGCCTTTATCCGATTGCAAAAGTGAGCACCAGTACCTGTCTTTCTGCTCCTGGCAGATTGTTCCATAGAAACCCAATCCTCTTACTAATCGCTCTCTCTTGACCATGGAATAAGGGTCTCAAGCTGGCATAGTTCTGAGCAAAGAAGAAATTGTAGCCACTCCTGTTTGACTTTGGCCGAGATGGATCATGTTTTGCCAATTTAGATTTCTTTGGATTCCGTGAACCATGGATGCCAACATTATTAGAGCTCTGGGACAAATTGATGGGAACATGGTACAAAATACCTTTCACTTGTTCAGAACCCAGATCCACTTTAACTATATAGCAGCCATCAAACTTCCCATCAATTGTTCCAGGAACCATAGAACCAAACTGCTGGGCTGTACTGGCTGCATACAAGAAAGACAATGCTGCTTAATTATCACCCAGATTCAAAATATATTGCCTTAGGAAGAAGACACAAGCTCTACATTCAACACTGCTGTTATTCCAAGAAGCATGAGAAGCTAGTGAAAGCAAACA
>JASCZI010241691.1:160082-176294 GCA_036250425.1 Stylosanthes scabra
TATGTGTGGATATGAAGCAACGAAAGCAGCACACAAAACAGATCTAAATACTCCATTGACTAATCCTGAGCATGCAAACCATTCAAAGCAGTACCTTCACCGAAGGGTGTGGAGCTATCAACAAGACTCCTATTTGCAGGATCTGCGAACTTGTCAATAATAGCATGGCACTTTTTCTTAGCATCTTCCCTAAGGTTACACAAGGCAATGATCTGTACACCAAGAAAATTAGATCAGCATCAATGGGAGCAACTATTGATAATTAATAAATCTCCTTAACTTAGAACAATTAGATTACCTGTTCAGGAGCACCTTTGTTTGCCCTGTGCCAATTTCCATCAGAATCAATGTAAGTCAAAGCTGTTCTCTTGTCAACTGGATTGAATGGCAAGAAGTGAACCTCTCTTACCCTAGCCCTTGCCTGCAGAAGGAATAGATTTTTTCAAATATTATATAAGCACTAACATAAACATTTTCTTTCTAACAAGCAACTAAATGGTATTGGTAGTTTGGTACTAGTGACAAACCTCTTTTGGATCAGCAAGCATTCCAACAATGGCGGCATCTATTGCATCCTGGTTTTCAGTCCTGGAAGCCCTTGCAGCAAGAAGGATAACATGTTCCTTGTCCACATCCTTGGCGAAAACCTCAATCAAGTTCCTGTCAACGCTCAGCTTGTTCAGGGTGAGTGTCCCAGTCTTGTCACTGCAGAGGACATCTGTCGGCCATTTCTTCAATGGCAGTCATACGCTTGGTGATAGCACCCTGCTGAGAGAGCCTGTGAGAGCCAATGGCCATTGTGACAGACAACACGGTGGGCATAGCAATGGGGATTCCACCAATCAAGAGGACCAACAGGTTGTCAATTCCATCTCTATATTTGCGGTGCTGAATAGGGTACATGACTATGATCTCAGCCAACATACCAACAGCAATGAAACAAATGCAGAAATTTCCAATTGCTGTGAGAACCATCTGGAAGTGTCCAACTTGGTTGGTGCTATCCACGAGGTGAGCCGCCTTGCCGAAGAATGTGTGGACACCGGTTGCAATGACGACAGCTTCAATTTCACCTTGTTTACAAGTTGAGCCAGAGAAGACCTCATCCCCTGGACTCTTGGTGACCGGAAGGGACTCTCCGGTAAGAGCAGATTGATCAATCTTTAACGGATCACCCTCAAGAAGACGAGCATCAGCAGGAACAATATCACCTAGTCTGATGCTAATGATGTCTCCAGGTACAGGAAATTGCTGCTTCCTGCTCATACCATTTTCCATCTGTAAGAACCTGCAACCACATTAGATTTTTCAGTCATTTCATGAAAGTAAAATTCTTATTATACATCCTTATAATAGAAGGAACATTATTGCATTTAGAGTTCATAACCATTTATGTTTATTTTTCAACAATTAAGATATAAATAAAAGAGAAAAATCTCAACGATACCCCTGATAACTGCCTCAAAAATCAAGACGCCCCCTGATAAAAAAAAACCTCATCCCGGACCCTGCAAATTATCCCCGTTAGACACAAAGACCCTTCTGTCAATGAGTGAATGAAAACGTTAATGGGATTTGCTGATGTGGCAACTTAACGGAGTGACGTGGTGAGCTGGACACAATCATGGCGTTGTAAACGAAGACGGGGTCATCCCGGCCCCTAAGAAAGAATGTAAACGACGTCGTTTACAAAGAAGGGGAGGATAAAAACAAGAAGCCCCTTTCTCCCTCGTTCCAAAACACCCCTCACTCCCTTCTGAAATTACGAAACCCTAACACTGCTTACTCTCCCTCTCTCCATTGACGACCTTTGACGAAGAAGAAGACGGAGGTGCTAATGGCGGCCTGACGGCGAATTAACGGCACCGTGATGGAGTCTGACTTCGGCGAAGGTAAATATCTCGGTTTCCTTCCCTTTCACTTTTACTGCGTCTTCGATCAAATTGTTGATAGTGGCAACGTTTTGGTATGAAACTATTTTTTATTACTTTGAGACCATATTTAATTGTTTTTAGCTTCACATTTACTGCTTCTCCATTTTTAATTGATTCAAGCTTCGAAAAGAGTGTGTTAGGGTTAGGAAATTATTGTTTTTTCTCTTAAAGTACAAACCCTAAACTATTTGTGGAACAAAGAATATTTTTCTTCTAGTAAAAATAATGACTTTGTTGAAATTGTTGATTGCATTAGTTGAAAATATATGCTGGTAGTGCAAACCCTAAACTGTTGGAGGAACAGAGAATGTTTTTATTTTAGTAAAAATTATGAAATGATTTTGTTGAAATTGTTGATTGCATTAGCTGAAATAAAATGCTGGTATGATGAAATGTGAATTTTAATTTGTATTTTTGCAAATTTTAATGGTGTAGATGGCAAAATTTTCTGTTCCTGTGTTAAATGTTGGTGGAATGCTTGGTGAAGATGAGAATGGTGTTCTAAAATACACTGATGGTGAAACCAAAAGATTTCAAGCTCTTGATATTTATCTGCTGAGTATCCCTGAACTTGAATCAATGATGAAGTCATTGGGTTATCTCAGTTACAGTGCATTGTATTGGTTACAGCCGAATACAGTTAATCTAGAATTTGGTCTAAGAGCGATCAAGAATGAATCTGACATGAAAGTGTTGAGGAAGATGCTGTTGGAGAGTGATTGTGAAGAGTTTCAGATTTTTATTGAGCACCCTGTTTCTAATCCAATAATTGCTGAAGGGGTTGAGCATGTTAATTTGGATAGTGATGCTAACAGCAAATCATCATCATCCCATGATAGCTATGAGAGCGCAGAGAATGAGGCATACAAGCCTCCTCCAGATGATTATGACTTAAGTAGTAATAGCAATGGTGGAAAAAGCAAGAATGTGAAGAAGAGGGGTAGAAAAAAGAAGATAATGACACCCACAAAGAAGGCATCACCGAAGAAGAATGGGAAGAATACACCAACTAGAAACAGTAGTAGGCGACTAGGTGGGGATGAATTTTGTGCTGAGGATGATTTGGAGGATGTTGTTGGTGGAAAGGCAAAGGATGCAAAGGCTGCTGAAGGGGATGAGTGTGGGCAGAAGGTGAAGAAGAAAGGGTCAAGAAAATATGCTGGAAAGAGGAAGGAAAAGAGCAGGCCTAACTTTGGGCCAAAATTTGGGTCAAGTGGTTCGGGTTCACAGCCCACTTCAGATGCTGGAGGTTGTTATGGCCCAAAGGGTGCTGCGAGGTTTGTTGAGCCAATAGTGGAGGAAGTGGACTTTGATGAAGATAAGGAGTATGTGTATGAAAGTGAAGCATTTGTGTCACCAATCTCTTTAGATGAGGAAGACCACAATAGTCACAAGTGGACTCGGCATGACACGGGCTATGGGTATGGGGAGGTTTATTTCAAACTTGGCATGGAGTTTGACACTATAGAAGAATTTAGAAATGCTTTGAAGGACTACTTTGTGTTTGAGGGTAAGGAGTGTAGGTTAAAAAAAAAACGAGCCCAAGAGGATAAGGGCTGGGTGTGCATTCCCGGGCTGCCCATTTCTCATTTTCTACTTTGAAAATACTAGGACAAATTGCATGCATGTGAAGACTCTTGTAAATAAGCATATCTGTGGGAAAGAATTGGGAAGTAATCCGGCAGACTGTAATTGGGTGGCAAGCAAGCTGGCCAAGGTAGTGCTAAAGAGGCCTGATCTAACTCCCAAGGAGGCCAAGGCTCATATGAGTGAGGTGTATAACACCCAAATCCATGAAAAGATGATCACTAGAGCCCTGAAGAGAGCTAGAGAGCAAGTAATTCGAAAAGAGGGATAGCAATACAATAAATTGCATGACTACGTGGCTGAGCTGTTAAGGACCAATCCAGGCTCTTTAGTAATTCTTTCGACCGAACCTCAACCCGAGAAGCTCCCCTTATTTGATAGGCTGTACATTTCATTAGAGACTTGCAAGCTTGGATTTAAGGCTGGTTGTAGAAGATTGATTGGCCTTCATGGGTGTTTTCTCAAAGGCTACTATGGTGGACAATTGCTTTCGACTGTGGCACAAGATGCAAACAACCACATCTTTGTTATTGCCTATGCAATTGTTGACAGTGAGAACACCGATACATGGAAATGGTTTCTGACCATGTTGAGGGAAGACTTAGAGGATGTTTGCAATGAAGGGCTGGAGTTTATGTCAGATCAACAGAAGCTATATAATTATGTTATCTTTATTTGTTGTAAATGTGTTTTGATTGCAATCTGTAAGCTTGATATAATATTTGCATTGATGTTGTAATTTTCTGCTCCTACAGGGTTTAACAGCTGCACTCAACTTTGTGATGCCCAATTCAAATCAACGAAATTGTGTGCTTCATATCTGGAAGAACTTCACGAAGAAGTTTAAGGACAAGGCATCAAAGAGTTTGGTTTGGAGGTGTGCCAGGGCGACCACAGTACCACAATTCAATGCAAAAATGGAGGAGCTAAAGAGGATCAATTATGCTGCTTGGGAGCACATGATGAGGTTCCCCCCTTCAAGTTGGACAAAAGCTCACTTTGGTCATAATACGAAGATTGATAACGTAACCAACAACATGTGCGAAGTTTGGAACGCAAAAATTGTTGGTTATAGGGGGAAGCCTATCCTAACCCTGTGTGAGGAGTTGAGGTGCTATGTGATGACTGATGAGGAAGATGGTCAACCACAAGAGAAGGCTATGCACTTACAGTGGTAGGTTGGCCCCAGTTCAACAAAAGAGACTTCATGACATAATCATACCTTCTAGTGCTGGATGGAAGGCGCTGTGGAGTGGAGATAATGAAAGATGGATTTATCAAGTGGAGCAAACACCTCAGCAGCTTAGTGTCAATTTGATGGAGCACACATGCACATGCAACAGGTGGCAGTTGACAAGTATAATGTATTTAGTTTCCTTCTATTTAATGATTCAGTTTGTGTTTTTATTGTCAAATTGCATTTAAATATCCTTTGTTTCTGTTTGGGCTTGATATTGGTTTAGGAATTCCCTGCAAACATGCAGTTGCAGCAATTGCGATGCATAGAAATGGGGGCTACTCACTAGATGACTTTGTTCACAAGTCACTCACCATGGAATCTATCAGGATCACTTACAACTACATGGTTCACTCTGTGCCTAGCGAGGAGTATTGGAATCCTACTGGTTGTGGTGGCATTCAGCCACCTCCCATTGTGCGCCCAGCTGGAAGACCAAGATCTAGGAGGATAAAGGATCATGTGGACATGATCATTGGCAACAAAGTGAGAAAGACCTGTCAAGTGACATGTGCAAAGTGTGGAGAACAGAGCCACTATTACAAAACGTGCAAGGGTGCACCAAAAGATCCAAATTGAAAGACTAAATCCAGGCAAACCAAGAAGGCCAAAAGTGAGGTAATGTTCTCAATTCTTAATGTGGTTTTTTGGGTATAAACATGCAATATGTTAGTGTTTGTGTTATGTTGATTGGGAAATAGGTTGTTGTACATGTTGTGATTATTGTGTGTTATGCCTTTGAAGATATTCAACTTGTGTTATTTTGTTGGATATGAATAAGGGCTTAATGGTCCCCTCGATAAATTTGTGAGGGGGTTATTAGTCTCATTAAATTTTTATCAGGAGTTTAGTTGTCACTTTAGTTTGTTTATCAAGGGTTTATTAGTCACATCCATGCTCGTATTTTGACAACAGGAAGGACCAAACTCTGGCCAAGGAAACAACTCTGGGAATGCTAAACCACCCATGGATCCAATAGTAAGTTCCAGCAAGCTTTCTTTTTGCTTTGCATAATCTAATTGTCGTGTTTGGATTAATTTGAGGTCAGTTAGAGTCAAAGTTTGATGGCATGTGCATGTTGTTTTATTTCAGGAGAAGGCAAGGAAAAGTAAGAAGAAGAAGTCTAGAGTTACACCATCTTCAGATATAGGACAGGCAAAGGAGGTGGACTATTCTCAATCTGCACCAACACTTGAAGAGCATGCTGCACCTGATCCAATGCCAAGGCCCTCCCACAGTCCTCCAGCTCAGCCATTTCCTGCCAGGTTTCGCATGAAGCAGCCCATTGTTAGGCCTCAATCAATAGCAAGTGCCAATCCAAAGGAGCCACATCAATTCACTTTTACGCCAACTCCAGGATTTAGGCCTCCTAGGCACATTTGACATTTATGGATGAATTGAACTTGTGTTTTGGGTCTGTGTTTTTTGTTGGAATTAAACAATGTTTATGTCATATACAATGTGTGTACTTTGGTGTTTGTTATTTTGTGAACTTAAGTTGTCACCATGAGGTGTTTGTGCCACTTTATTATGTTTATTAGGCTCATTATGCTAGAGCCACTTAGGTGTTGCTAATTGTGTGTTTTGGAGGCTCATTATGATAGAGTCATGTTGAATTTCAGAACTGGTTGTCATCTTTATTAGACTACTTATGAATGACAAATGAAATGTTATCTTTATTTGAGATTTTCTTATTGAGTTATAAATTGCTTATAGGTTGCACTATAATCCACAAAACTGCACTGCACTATCATTCACACTCATGAATGACAAATGCAATGTTATCTATTTTCAGATTTCCTTATTGAGTTAAAAATTGCTTACAAGTTGCACTATAATCCACAAAACTGCACAACACTATCATTCACACTCACAAAACCGCATGTTAATTCACATAAACATCCTCAAATTTTTTATTCAATTCACATGATCAACTTATCACATAATATCAGAAAAACCAACTAGATATATTCCTTCTCATCAATTGATATTACATAATAGTAAGTTCCAGCATAATACAACACTTGACAGACATCAATCCCTCAATTCAAATTGTAAACATCTTACTCTAGAACATGCCCTTGATTGCTAACACAAACAGAATGCTAATCAATTCCATCATGGTCAAACATATACACTTATTACCCTGATAACCTCTAGCACCATCTTTCCCCCCAAACTCCAGCTCGATAACCCTTTGCTCAAGCTCCCTCAACCTTCTCGCCATGAAAATCGCATTCCTACCAGAGCTCGTCTCCTCAATATTTTCTTCCACCATCATATCCAGCCAATGGAAATAGTTGCAATGAGATCGGCTTGTCTGCAAAATTAACTCAACAAAGAAAAAGGGAAATGTTGAGCCATGAGATAAGATGATTCCACAGTGAAAATTTGAAAAAATTGAAAAATAAAAACCAACATATGCATTACATTGTAGTTAGGGCAACCAAGAAAAAATCTGTCCGGATTAATCTTTGTGCAGGACTGGAATATGATAGCATAGCTCCCACAGTCACATCTTGGAGAAGAAAACTTCTTCTTCCTGGGCTGACCCACACTGTCGCTGGAAGCAGTGCACGTCCTGCTATCGCCGCCGACAGTGTATTCTCCAAGGGTGCAACTCCTTATCTCTGAAGTATGTCATTTACGATTCATGATTGTGGGATGTGAGATTGCAGAGGTGAACTAGGGTTTTCTCTTCAACAAATTAGGGCTCATGTCTCTAATGAAGAAGATGAACATGGGTTTTAATGGAAATAATGAGGGGCCGGGTTGGGTAACTTTACACTGTATCAGTCATACTTGTCACTTAACGGCCACGTGCCAAGTTAACGTGCCACGTTTGCTTGCTTCGTCAAGCCAACACTAGCACAACTGACGGAGGAGGTTTTTCGTCTAACGTCCATAAAAGACAGGGGCCGGAATGGGTATTTTTTTTTGTTGGGGCCTCGTGGTCCGTCGTGAACATTGTCAGTGGCCGGGTAGTCATTGCACTCTAAATAAAAGCTATCTTTTTTGTCATTACTTGATTGCAATACTCATGCGTATGGTTAGTCAAAATAGACACATAAACTAAACATATCTCATGGAGTACACATTCAATAAGCATGCAAGTATTTGAATTGATTACCTTAGTCTTGGGAGCAAGACCAGCCATAAGAGCGGCAGCAACATTTCCAGCATTGTTTTCTTCAATGAAACTGATGGTGGAGTTGATAAACAACAAACAAACGATACCAATGAAATCTTGCCAATCCGGAGGCTTACCATTACCATTTGCAAGTGCAATAGCCATGATAGCTGCAGCTTTCATGACCCATGACAGGGGATTCCACATGAACCCCAGAAACTTGAAGAGTTTGCTTTTTTGCATACAACATTGAAATTTGCTTCCATCAGCAAATGCACTTAGCAAATTTATATTAAAAAAACAAGGGTGAGATGGGGAAAATGAGAAGAGGAAGAGGAAGCGTGTAGGAGATGAGATGAGGAAAAGGAAAGGTTAAGAGAAAAGGATATGAAAGAAAGTTTAATATGGGATAACAGGAGGTAGATACAAAAGTTAATTGTGGGTTGCTGAAATTGAATGCCATAAGTGATGGCAGGTGTTAAATGCATGAGGCAGGACAAGAGGAGAGTATGCATTGGTTTTGGATACTTGCACCTGGACAAGAGGATGGTTCCGTATTGAATGCAGGAGAGAGTGCAAGAGAAGGATTGGCTCACAAAGGAACTAGAAGCCGACACGTGTCCAGCAAAGCTGAATGATTGACACGTCAGATGAGGGTTACAAGCATTGTATAAGTATGTATAGATTATTAGGTAATTTGAGAGTAAATGAAAAGGTTTTATTCTCTTTAATTAATTCATCTCACATACTCTAAAATAATTTTGTTATAAATGCTTATTAATTACTTCTCATTCAAATAATATACAAGTATAAAATTTTCATTTGCAGCAACTAATAATTTTGCAAAATACAAATGGGACCTAGCCTCACCAACAAATAAGGATAGAGACGGGGAATAGACACCCGCTCTACATTAACCTGTTAAATTCTAGAGTATATGAAATTATTTAATTGTGATTGTTCCCTTATTTATTATAGAAAAAATTATTCTAAAGGACCACTTTAGATTTAATTATTAAAAAGGACTTTTTACCATCAAAATTATTAAAAAGGATTAAATTTTATAAAATTTAAAAGAAGGACCAAAAGTAAAAATTAACATGACAAAATTTTCCAATTCTTTTGACTCCCTTCTCCCATTTGATCATTCCCTCAATTTTCTTTTGGCCTTCTCAATGTCCACTATCGTACATTAACCCTTTTTCACTCTCTCTATTAGCATTGTTCCCATCTTCACCTTCTCCTGCACACCGTTACGTCTGTCATGTCTAAGTTTTGCTTCACGCCCTCTTTTGCCTTCGTTGGAACCCTGTTGTAGGATGCTTGTTGCAGTTGAGCTACTCCTTTGACATCACTCTGTCATCGATCATGCCTGGTATTTTTTATTTAATAGGAGCATTGCTTTTGTATTATAATTTTAAGGCTTGATTTTTGGGTGATTCATAGTATTGAATTTAATTGTCTGAAAATTATGCTGATCAATTGTGACTTATCTGAATGAGGCCAGTAATTGCATCACTTAAAACTTAAGTACATCTCATGTTATCTTTTTTTTTTTGGTGAGTCTTGAAAGCTCAAAGCCAGGTGTTACTTTGGGTGCTTAATGACATGAATCTTGTGGAAAAATTAGCTTATCAGATACCTCCAAAGATAATTTTTTTTATGCATATTGAAAATACAATCCTTTTTTCCCCATTTGGGTCTGCACTATGTAGTTTTAATTTTTCTCACTTTGTTTTCTTAAATTGTTTTTTGTTGTTGTTCTGAATTGCATTAGTGTATTACTTATACTGCAATTATTATTGTTTTGTTCGAAACTCATTTGGCACATAATAATTGTTTTGCTCATTTCTTTTGTAGAAATCAACCACTTACAACTTTTGGATGGTATTGACAATGAAATGCGCTTGGAAACATAACCAGTGAGGTGCAATCAGAGCTCACTAACTTGTTATTACTTGCAATGTTGAATACTTAATGAGAAGTCTTGTGAAGACAATAAATAAGCTACAAGTAGACAAGAAAATTACAGTATCTTTGAAGACTCTTGTGTCTTTTGGCATCATTGTACAATGAGTTATAAGGATTAAGGAATAATAGCATAGACCATTAGAGTGGTCTAGTTTTAGTTAATACACAATTATTGTATCTTTGATATGTAATGATTATCTAAATAGCAGATTTTAAGAACAAAATTGCAGTATTGATAGCAGAATTTTGTGTTTAATAACAGAATTGCATAATTAGGAGCAGAATTTTGCATTCAATTGTTGAATTGCACAATTTAGTGCATAATCAAATCTGTTGCATAATAAAAATAAAACTAAACTTGCTGCTGTATAATAGAAGGGCACAATATAAGTGCAGTTTTGCATAAATACACATAAAATCAAACTAAAATCAATGATGTTTGTTGCCTCCATTTGATCAAGAAGAAATATTTTTCTTTTCAATAAAAGAAACCAACCACAAAGAATATAAGACCTTCATAAAATAAATTGCATGTAAAACTAGAATAACAATCTATAATTTGACTAAAGCTAGCATGAGTATCTTGGGAATGTTTCACCATCTCTGCATGTTTGAATTCAACTAGTTATTATGCTAATCATAAGTTAGGCTTTTGTTTTAGTTGTTGAGCATTTAAGTTAACCATGAGTATGTGTTATATTTAAGTATAAGATAAAACAAACTATTCAAGGAGGATAACGCACTCAATCTAGTACATTGTTATCTTTTGTTTTCAAATTTTGTAAGTTATTTCTTTTCTTTTAGGTTTTGAATGTTCCTTACGTATGTTCTAATTTTTTTTAGGTTAGAAAATATTGATTACCTATACTTTTTCTTTGATTATCATGTACTCTTTTTAGTACATTTTTTTATATTTTTATATTAATACCCTATCAAAATAACTAAAAGAAAAACGTTAAATAATAATAGTATTCCACACGAATTTAATGGGATGTTACAAAAATCACTCCCAGGATTGAAATACCATATTTTTCGGATACATTCGTGAAGACTAAACACATGATTGAATCTAAAAGTGCTCCGGATCTAAAAGTGCATTTGGAGCAAATAAAGTGAAATCTCAATCTAATAATGTTGCTAAATATATAATTCAGTACCTTTTATGTGTTAATATATCTCAGACTGACAAAATCAAGCGTTTGAACCAAGTTCAATTATTTATAATATAACTTAGTATTACCCACATAAATGCTTTAGACATGCAGATGATAATCTGAATAATTCAATGAGAATTTTTTTTTTTTTTTGATATTTAGCTGTTTTATAAAAGATAAAGATCTAAAATTCCTTTAACATTTTTTTCATATTTTGAATTTACAAAACAATATAGTTATATCCAAATGACAATTTTCCAATGTAATTTTAATTATAAATTTAATAGAATGAATGTACTCTATAGAGAGTACTACAATAAATAATCATTTAGAATGTTAATGAAAGAAATAGGGTGGTGCTAATTACACATCCATAAATTACTAATATCATATTATTAACATTAACTTACCAAAATGTCTTTAATTTTGTCTTCTTCAAATACTCCATGTCTTTAATAATTAATTAATATAAGAAATTATTTGTATGTTAATGATTTTATTAATATAAAAGTGTTTTAATTATAATGATTGTGTCATTTAAAGAAATAAATTTTACCATCAATATGAAAATAACAAAAAGCTTATCGTGGAGGGATAATAGATTCCATGTATGTACAAAATAAAAAACAAAACTAATGATAATAAAAAGGATTAAGAAGGAAAAATGACAAAATAGAGGATATAGAAATTAATTTAAAACAAAAATTGTTATTGTAAATTAATCAAGTTGCTGCTATAGTTGTGGTTTGAGTTTGAGTACACAGCATCAATTTTAATTCTAGTGAATAATCAATGTGTAGTTTCTTTTTCACTTTCACATCCAAAGATTATCGGGAATCAAAGAATTAATAATGTATAGAATTCAAATAACATATTTGACAGAACCTATTACTAACAACGGGCTACTGCATATTGATACATCTAAAGTAAAATTTCCACAAATTAAATTAAATAAGCAAACTCTAAGAAAGATAACGAATTTACGATAAATGATATATGAAAAAGAATGAACGTTGAAACCTTACAAATGGTGAATTAGTTATAGACAAAGGAGTACGAATAAGGATTTGAGTTTTATGAACCCTTTGAGAGAAAATATGTTTGCGAATTCGAAATAAATAAGAAAATAATTTAAGGGTATATTTGTCTCTCTACAAAAAAAAATTTGGTTCTTCATCCTAAATATTATAAAATTTAATCCTTCTTAATAATTTTGGTGTTAAAGATCCTTTTTATGATTAAATCTCCGTGAAGATCCTTTATAATAATTTTCCCTTTATTATATATACATCTAATAACCTTAATTCAACCCCAAATTTTAAGTCTTACGTTTTATATATATATATTTATATATATATATATATATATATATATATATTATGCATAATCGAAAAGAAAAAATTTTGGTAGCCAATATTGGGAAGACAATAGGAAGTTAATATATTTTTTCTTCTTGTCTCTTTTTTCTTTTACCACACACTATATCCCTAATTACACTCATTGGCTCCCTATTGGTCCCTAACGTTAATTCCATAGTATTACTCGTTGGAAAATATTTGTATGTTCGGATTACCCTAATTTAAGTCTTAGGTTATATATTTTAACATTACTAGGTTGCGCGGGTGAACATTTTATGTAATTGTAAATTATATATTCTTATTTAAATGTTTAATATTTTTATTTTTTGAACTTATTATTCTAAAAAAGTATCAAATAATAGAAATATTATTGTAATTAAAAATTTATCTTTAATAAAAAATAATTTTATTTAATCTATATATTGTCCACAAATAATAATGCTTCTTTACTATTTAAATGGTTATGAGTAAGCATTTATTCCCAAAAACATTTAATCCTTAGTCTCTATTTTTATAAAAAAAAAATAATAGTTTTTCAGAATAAAGTTAATACCATTTATCATTATTCCTTCATTATCCTTAAAAGAATATTAGTGCATCATAAAATTTTTACGCATTCATTGGTACGTAACTGTGCAATCAAAAACCTGTTTGTTTTGGTTCTTAATTTTTTTGCAACAATGATTAATAATGAATTAATGTTACATATCTATTTTTGGTATAACGAATGATTAGAAATTAAAAATGATTCATTATGTTAAATTTGGCAATTTTTGGAAAACTGATAGAAACAACATTTAAAATATAATCGTAACTTTTTAGCTATAGGTAATCATAATTATCTTATTTTAACTTTTGTTTTCGTATAATTATAAATATTATTTACATAATATTTTAGATATTAACCTAAATACAATAATTTTCTATTATGATTACTTCTTATTACTCAAACCAAAATATGAGTAGTTGTGCACAATTCCAAATATACTAAAAGCTAATAAATTCAAAAAAACAATCGCACTAAAATTGCCATAACATTTATTGGATGGACAACGTACATAAATATAGATAAATTTTTACACTTCTATTAAGATTAAACGAATCAAATAAAAAAAAAATAGTCAAATATACAACATATCAAAGTCACCTAAGTTCTAACCTTTTTTTATTCAAACTAATTTAATTCAAGGCATGTATATGGTTTTCTACTTCTTTATTCATTTCACCTAAAAAATAAAAAAAAATGTTAAAACATGATTAACAAAAAATTGTATTCATTTGAAACTCACAACAATAATCGTACTATTTTTGAAAAATTTTCGGGATGAGAAAGAGAATTATAAAAATGTGCAGGTTTGAGACAATAACAAAAATTCTAATTTAGAGAAGATATTTTCAGAGAGTAAACCGTGAAGAAGAGAGAAAATGGGAGGAGTACCTATGAGCAAAAAGACTTTTTCTCTCATCTCTCTTCTTTCGTTTCTTTATTTTTTCTCAACTTTTTGAATCTGAGAAATTTAAAAATTGAAAAATTGAGATGAAGAAAGAATAACTGAAAAGAAGAAAAAAAAAAGAAGAAAAAAAGAAGAAATAGATAATATAAAAAAAAGGATGAAAAAGAGAAAGAAATGAAACATGAGGAAAAAAAAAGAAACAAAGAACGTGAAAGAGAAAAGAAAGAAAGAGATGGAGTATGAGGGATAAAAGAGAATAAAAAACAGAATGCAGAATAGGGTTTGCCAATGTTGTTGCTAATTTATAAATATTTTTTTTATGTTCAAAAATAAAAATTCATAAATGACCATAATTTCAATTTCAAATTTCAAAAAATTACCATAATTGATCGAAATAATAAAGTAATAAATCTCTAATTTAATAAGCAGAATTTTAATTTCAAATTCTAAATAAAAACCCTAAATGTCTAGAGTTAGCTTATAGTCAATTATTTAATTATTTAAATTATTGCATAAATAACCAATCATTGATAGACATTTGTAGTGTATTCAGGAACGCCACTTGTCAGCCAAATAAAATCTCCAAATGTCGCTCAATGAGCTTAGAACCCTATACCTTTTATTTATATTTTAATTTTAATTTTAATTTAATAGATAGATAGATACATATTATTTTCCAATTTGGACCTCATTTTAATTAATCGGTCCTTATTTTACCTCAAACTCAAACCAAAGAGAGTCACCCAAAAAAAAAAAAAAAAACTCAAACCAAAGAGAAGTGTGCGTGTTGGGTGGGTGGGTTTTGAAACTTAAGATTGGGGTTGTCCAATAAAAAAAATTATATTAAAAAAAAAAAAAAAACTCTCACCGAAAGTGATACCTGTCTATGATATTGCAAAATTCCTAATCTGTCACTCACTCACTCTGAACCTTAAAAAAAGGACAATGGAGGGTACTTTAAAACCAGTACAATTTGATAGTCTCTAAGCTTTAAGTCATGTTTTCGTCTATCGCAAAGAGCAAACCAGTACAATTTGATAGTCTCTTGAGTTTTGATGCTAGTAAATAAGAATTGCATGCTTGAATTGAAAATTAAAGAAGGTTTAAGGGTTAAAAGATGTTCCTGGTTGACACCCAAGATCCATAAGTCAACCTAGTGTTTGCATAACAAGGTATGCTTTGCACTAATACAAGGCACATTGTTCAAGATTCATCAAAGAATTAAACAATGTTTGCATGCTTTGGAAATGATTTACAAAAGCACATAACAACTTTTGTTTAATTCATATAGCCCACCTGCATCTAATGGAATAATGAACATAAAAATTGGGATAAACTTGAGCATCAAAAATGTAAACTAAAGCATAATTTTTTTTTTCAGATTTCTAGACACATTCTTTTGCCTAAACCTCACATTCAAATCAAATTTCAAAGTTTTTAACAATACATTTCAGACACCAACTAATAGATAAAGGGAATCAACTTGTACTTAACTTTGCTAGCATACTGTGTATAACTCTCACCAAAACTCTCAACCATTAAAGCCTCCTCCAGCTTTGCCTTCTGACTATAATACAACAAACAAACTGCTACAACAAACAGCGAACTCAAGGGTGCTCGAAGCGCAACGAAGTATGTTACAAATAGAAGCATAGCTGATGAGTATATCGGATGACGGACCCAGCGATACGGTCCGAATTGAACAACAGCCGTTGGTACCACCACATTTTCTGAATACTTAGCAAGATACAATGTGGCATTGTACTGCATTAGCAGAGTTGTGAGAATCAAAGCCCAAATTCCAACATTGTTCCACCCACCCGGTATCCGATGAAGCTCCGGTCCTTCAAATGCTGCGAGCCAATGGCTAACCACGACTCCCGCGCTAAACAAAAGGCGAGACATCATTGGCAAGTTCACATCCCATTTAGGGTCATGGGGCCTCGCAAAATAGTCTCCGTATAACCTCTTTCGGACGCTAACATTGAAGAAAAAGAAATAATGATACACGAAAAAGAAAACAAAAGGCCAGCCTTCAAGGTAGCCATTGAAAAAACCTGGCGGAGCAAGAGTGAGCCATGTAAAAGCTGATGTAACAATTGCCAATTGCTCAAAGATGTTTGCCTCGCCATTCAAATGTTTCCGAAAGCAGTATAACCCATAAAATGCAATCAACACAGCTGCGAACCACGGCCAAAACAACCATGACCAACTAAAATACATCCAAAAGAAAGGACTGAAGAGTGTATTCACAGTCCATTTTGTGGCTGAAACTATGATAGATAATATCCCAGACCACTTCACAATATCAATGGGAGTCAACCGCAAAAGGGCAGCTTTTACCGACTCCACCGAGAAATCTCTCAAGTACCTTTGGATCGGATTAT
>JASCZI010241691.1:176304-197694 GCA_036250425.1 Stylosanthes scabra
ATGCTGGTCTCACCGGCCACAGAGCATCTAGGAGTTGCTAGTATATCAGCCCTTTTTCTTGTGGGTTTCAACAAAGAGAACTGCTTTCCATAGGAGCAATTCAATTGGGAACCAATGTGTATAGGTCTGCGGCGAAATTGACCGTCATTATTAAGTATATCAGCATGAAAATGCTTGTTGAAAGGTCTCAGAAAGACGCTGTTGCTCACGATCGAGAAACCAAAAGAGACAGCTTTGGAGTGTGAAAGAACCTTTGCTGCTTCCATAACTGTGAGATCAAATAACACTAGCTTTCTCACAAAACTTTCAAGTACGAAGGGCCATATCCTTTGACAAATTGACCTAATCAAGGGTCACAATGATAGTAACAGTAACCCTCTAATATATGATGGACCCAACATAGTCGCGTACAATGTTCACTATTCCACTTCTCCTTCTGCAAGTTCATTCAGCAACCGAGACATTGTTAACAACTTCAACATAATTCAATCTCTAAACTGTGTAACTGAGACATATATACACACGTAACATCCACAAACAAATATGAAAACATAAAATGGGAACTCAATAGCAGTATAGCACAAATATTTAAGTATGGCAGGAATGCATTCTCCTCCTCCCATTTTTTTCTTCTACGTAAATGTAAGTTAAAATAGCGACAAAGAACAATAAGAAGTTAAGAACAAGAACAATAACAATACTAATTTCAGGACAATAAGAACAATAACAATACCATTGTAAATTACAATTTGAGTGATATTTAAATAATATGCAGCAAAAGAAAATTAAGTTCTTAACAAAATTGAAGAAACAAGGCCTGCAAGTATAAAATGAGTTTAAGCTTAGGGAACAAACAATACTAATTTCAGATTTTCAGAACAAGAAGAAGAAAAATAACCGTGAAGAACAATAAGAACAATAACAATACTAATTTCAGAAAAACAACAAGAACAATAACAATACCAATTTCAGAACAATAACAAGAAAGAACAATAATAATAGTAATTTCAGAAATCAATATAGAATGCTTGCCTCAGAATAATGTCGAAGACTTGAAGGTTGAAGGAACCAGGACAACGCCGCGAGCCCTGAGTAGCAGTGGAGCACGACGCGAGATGCAGAATCTGCGAGCAGAATGAGAAGCAGAAGTCGCGAGAGGCTTGGCAGAAGCAGAAGCAAGGAAGAAGGGTAAAAGAGATTAGGGAGGAAGAAGAAGAAAAGAAATGAGAAGGGTAAGGGAGGGGCTTAATGTGGTTTTGGGCTTAGGACTACTGGGCTTAAAGAAATCTATCTAAGCCCTTTTGTTTTTTTTTTCCTATAAGTGGACAGTAGAGTCCTCCTTCTATGAACAACCCACCTATGTGTTTTTTTTTTTTACGACAGAAAAACATAATCTCATTCAAATAAAGTCATGACGGCACATACAGATAATATGGAAAATAACCATTTTACATTGAAGAAATAACATAAAAATCCTAAATGTTGAACTATAATCTAAGAGGAGGCGCAACCTTTGATTCCATAAATCTTAACTAATAGAAACAGTGATACAAAATCCCTCTTATTTCTTTGATGAACACATAAGTGCTGCCATCCATTAGGATCATTCTTCTTCTCCAAATGAAACTGAGTATTCCCAACTTCTAAATGTTTGAGTGAAATCATGTCCCCATGGTATTTCTCTTCCAGATCTGAAGGGATCTGAACCTTCACAGCAACAGCAGCCACAAAGGGACTCAATATGCACCACAAAAGGGGAAGGAGAAACACCACCATAAAGGAGGTTATTTTAGATCTAGATCTGGATCTCAGATCTGAATCTCTAGAGGAAGAGGAAGGAAACATAAGACAAAACACATCAAATCAACATAAGAAGGAGGATGATAAATCCATATTATTACGTTAAATTTGTGTAAAAAATTATGGATTTTATCAACTTAGTTTACACTTATCCTTGTGATTTGGGGCTTTTGTGAATTTTCTCCTAATTGATCTTTAAATGTGAAAAACATGTTTTTTAATTCTTTAATTGTCAAACTTAACTCACTTTTATTTCACTCGATGCTATAATGTGTTTGTTCAATGTATTTCAGATTTAGGAGGCATTGATGATTTAAAAGGAATGAAGGAAGCATGTAAAGTTGGAGAAATTCATGAAGAATAAAGAAAAATGAAAATTGTTAAAGCTGCAGAGGTGTGTACACACCACTGCTATGTACTGTGTACACATCTTGATCAGCACATGTCACTTTTAATGGATCACATGGGCCCACGTTTTGGGGCTCCAAAAAGGCCTCAAGCATCAGATTTTGAAGCATTTTTAATGAGGAGATTCAAGAGAGAAAGATAGGGAGAGTTTAGGGTAGTTAGTGTTATGTTGATTTGGGTTTCTAGAGAGAGAAATTCTCCCCTCTCTCTAGAATTAGGGTTAGGTTTAGTTAGTTTAAATTAGTTTTAGTTTAATTTTTATTATCTTTTGCAAGAATCATATCTATTTTCATCTTCTCTAAATTCTCTTTTAATTATATTGGCACATTTTCACACTCTTGTTTACTTTATTGTTATGAATGTTTGGATTTTTATCTTTTAATTTGATGTTAATGAATGATTTCACTTATGGGTATTAGCTATTTATGATTCTTCTTGTTGATTTCATGATTGTTGCAAGTTTGGTGATTAGTAGAAATAGATTTTAGCTAATTGCAAGTTGTATTTGAATATGCCCACCATGTGTTTGATTAAATGCCTAGTATAGTTTTAGAGTAGTTTTTACATTTGATTTGGGATTGAAAATTACGGTGATCTTAAGTCACCATTGTTCTTAATGCTTGATAATTGAGAGTTGTTTGATTAGCCTTATTTTTGCTAATGCTAATCTTTTACTAATTAAAATTGTAAGTTGATTAGGACTTGTGATTGAGGTTAGTTGTTCAATTAACCTTATTTTCACTAACGCTAATCTTTTATTAAGTTTAATTAGTGAGTTGATTAGAAATTGTAATTGGGGTTGATTGAGCCTAGTTGATTTTCCTCAATTTGTAGAGGTTGACTAATTAGGTTTACTCCTTGAAATTATCATGATTCCTAGTTGGTGACAAGGAAAGTGATCCTGAATATCCAATCCTAACCAAGATAGGTCTATTAATTTCATTTTACTCTCAATTGCTTATGATCTTTTTTGCTTGTTGCTTGATTCTCACTAAATTGCCTTAAAAATCCCATTTTCCCATTATCAATCTAATTGCAACCTCCACGAGAGACAACTCGGGCCTAAACTCCCGGTTAATTACTTTTTCGAGGGTTTAAAGAACCCTCAAACTTTCTAAATTTGAGTGCGAGAGTTTGGTGTTCGGAGGTGCTACAATGAACATAAACATGATTTTGAGGATTTAAACTCCGAACGCGAATTCCCGCACATCAGAGGAACAACAGAAAAAAGGAGTGGAGGAGGAGGAAAGGATGCTAGCAGAGGAGTGGCGGGGTGACGGCGGAGGGCTTGGGGTGGGGGAGGACGGAGGAGGGCAGAGGGAAAAGGAAGAGGAGAGAAGAAAAGGGAAGTAGGAGGGGGAAAGAGAGGAGAGGAGTATGGAAGGGGGGGAGGGCCACCGCAAGCTAAAGGACGGCGGCCCTCCAATGTGCTGCTCCTATTTGAACTTCAGAGAGAGAAGGGAAAGGTTCTAGGTAGCTTTGAATATGCACAAAGCGCAAACATCACCTACCTATGTGTTTCAATCCAAGCTTTTTTTAATTTTTTGTTTTTTTTTCTGATACTTGTGGTATTTACTATTTAGCATTTACTTTCCTCGTTCTTTTTAGTGTGGTTCTCTCTCCATTGAGTCCATTCTACAAAAAATAATAGTAATAACCAAGGTTCGAAAAATCATATCAACTATCGAACCGCTCAAACTACTAATTTACTAGTCCAACTAAGATTCAACTGAAAACTATTTTATAATAAAATAATATAAAAAAACACACACAAAAAAATAAATATCATAATATGGATCACATTTGATTCTTCTGCAGGGTATGGATTAGTTATTTTCCCTTCAACAATTGGCTTTCAAGAAGGTTCTAAAAGGGAAAACTTTCAAAGTGGTGATGGACATGGTAGAAGCTATAATTGCTATTCTAATTGTAATCTTTGTTAGTGGAGAGATGAGAGGGTACGAAATGGGAAAAGTATCCTATGTGTAGAATTTGACCTTTACGACCATAATTTTGGGAACAATTTGCTATTGGTCTATTGGTTGTGTAGGGTTGAGCTATTGGTCTATTGGTTGTGTAGGGTTGACATCTCAGGTGTTTTCGCTCTTTTCTAATTCTACAAGTATTTTGGGTGTGCCTATTGTTCCACTCTTGGCTCTAATAGTGTTTAAGGGCAAAATGCATGGGATTGATGCTATTTTCATGGTGCTAGTTGTGTGGGGCTTTATATCTTATGTGTATCAACACTATGTGGATGAAAGAAACTACAATTCTGAAAATAGTAGCAATGCCCATGTTGCAGAAAGTTCTTCACCCTTAAAAGAAAAAGTCAATAAATTATGTGTAGGCTTTTTGGTCATCAATTTCAAACTTGTATGCAATTATGCATTATATTACAAAATTCCCGTTTATGTAGTAGTAGTTGATTATTGTTTATATTACATTAGCATCCTATCTTTTATGAGTCGTGTCCAGAGACGGACTACGTTAGCATCCTATCAATATCTTGTTAGCAATTAATTTATTCAAAGAGATCGATATCAATACTTTTATAAGTTATCATAAAAGTGGGGAAGAAGAAGGGCTCTATTGCTGATGAACCCCGTCGTTTTTTTCCCTTAAACGTAAAATGACGTCGTATACAAATTTTTTGAAAAATCGGTCGTGTTCCGGTCCAGTCTAACTGTCTAGTTCACCGATTTAATAGCGATTTTCAAATTTTTGATTTCCCATTAAACTGAACCGTATTACTCACCGGTTCATGGTCCAACCAATTCAATAAATTCGGTAACACTACAAACACCAACAGAGGGTAATTAAAGATATATTATAAAAATGAACAATGCTACGGAACAAATATTAGGAAGCCAATAAGTTGAATCAGAAGTTATCATCCAAAACTGACCAAAGTTATCATCTGAAACTAAAAAATGTTATCATCCAAAATAGACATAAGTTATCATTCGAAACAGATTACAATTATCATCTCTAACCCTAAACCCTCACCAACTCAATTATCATTCGAAACAGATTCAACTTATCATCTAAAACATAATACAATTATCATCTGTAGTCTCACCATCATCACAAACCGCACCACTACCACCACCACAACAACAAGAAGCACTATTACCTCACCACCACCACACAACAGTACAATCGCAAGAAGAAGAAAAAGAAGAAGGGGTTGCGGCGCTGGTGCAGTGGTAGTGGCGAGATTGTGTGAAGAAAAAGAAGCGCAACTGCGATGGCGTCTTCTTCCGCTCAATCATTCTCGCCTCTGCCATCTCCATTGTTTCTCTGCTCAACGCCTTCTTTGTCTTCGACTTGGTCAACGTAGCTCCGCTACCTTCACCGATTGCATTGTCGTAGATTCTACATTGTGGTTCTAAGGTTCTGAGTCGCAGTTCTAAAGGAGGAGAAGGCACAGCGGCAGTGACTGCGGTATGGTGGCAGTGGCGATGGGTAAAAAGGAACTAGGGTTTGAGTTGCTCATATGTTTCTATGGGCTCCAAATTTTATGTATTTCCTAGATTTTTTCTTTTGAAAAAAAAAATAAAAAAAAATAAATAAATAAAACCTTAGTAGAAGATAAAGAGAATAGAAGTAAAAGATATAAAAGAAGGATGTTTTATTTTTTAGAAAGACTCCACAAAATCAAACATTTTCTAAAAGCTTTAAAAAAACATATTGAGGAAATATCTATCAATAAATCTTTTTTGGTCAAGTTTTTTCATACATTATATATTCTTATTGATCTAAAGATAGACATATCCACTCACCTCCATCCTTAAACACAACCTTGCTTTAGTATTCTTATTTGTTTTGCTATTTTCTCACTTATCACTACAGTTGCCAACGCTTAAAAAAAAAACAAAAAAAAACAAACCCCAACATTTTTTGCAACAGAACCAAAGTGTGAAGAAAGAGATCACACATTAGGAAAAGGGGACAACAACTTTTGCTTCTTAATAACTGGAAGTGGCATGCTTATTTCTCCTCCACCTACAGTTCCATGCATCATGTCTCCAACACATTTTGCAGGTCCATCAAAGATAGTGTTCAGGTTGAAATTACTCTCATCAGGATCAGCCATACAAAGAAGGTTGATGTCATCCTCCAACCCACTATCATCTGCCTGAAAAATGTCGCTCATGTCGAATTCAGATAGCTCGGCATCCATGAAGCCCCAATTCGTTAGATCCTGGCTAAGTATGCCGTTGATGTCTGTTTCCAGCTGCTCTTCTTCCCTCTGCATATTTCCTGCACCAGAATGGATTTTTTCAAATTTTTTTTTCAATTCATATTGTTAAGTGTGTTATTTTGTCATATACATTTTTTTTTACATATTTTCTCTTAATTTCACGTAAAAGAATATGAAGAATACTAAAGAAGAAGCATAAGCAGTTAGCTATCAATATTTAAAAATATTAGTTAAAATATAATATTAAACTTCTAATCAAAGGTGCTGAGAGTATATATATAATGAGAAATTAAGTTAACAACATCAATTGAGAAAACTTTGCACATAGAAAAATAATACTATTTATTTTTCACTTAGAGAGTGTAATATTTTATCACACGTTATCTTTTTTTCACGTTTTTCTTTCTTCTACTAAAAGAGTCTATTGGAAGAAATTATACTTAACAACATCACTTGAAAAAAAAAATTGCACATGGAAAAATACAAAATTAAACTTTTGATCTTATAAACTTTTAAAATGTGAAATTAATTAATTCGTGGAAACTTTCAAATAGTTCAAATAAAACACATTATGTGAGAGTAACATGGGAAGAAAAGTTAACAAATAGTCAAATTTTTTATATACTATGTTATAATTTCAAGCAATTGAACATATATTTTTTATAGTTTAAGAAATTTTGAATAAAAAGACAACAAAAGAATTTTACTAAACCATTTAACAAGTTCATGTCAAATTGCAAATTTAAAAAAAAAAACCTTAAGTCAAATTGCACATGAACCAAAGTTCATGAAGGTATATGTAGGTATAAATTATTGGAAGCGGATCAGGTATAACTGGTAATTCGGTGTCCTGTATTTCTAATCGTTGATCTTAATCATATATATATTTTATAATTAAAATCGACCGTTAAAAGCACGAGAACACCGAATTTCTTATTATATATGATTCATTTCCTAAATTACTTTATATATATATATATATATATATATATTCCCCAATATCTCATTAGATTTTTCTATTTCGCACAAAAATAAAATATTATATGAAAAGGCTTAATGTTATATCTTTCATCATGGTTACCTAAATTTTCTGGATCCATCATTGTCATGGGAGGAGTGTCCACTTCTGCTTCTTCAGATTCAATGGAGAATGGAGTAGTTTGTGTTTGTGTATGTGTTTCTTCCATAGAGTGTTCATCTGTCTTGCAGTTGCTTATGTCAATGTAGTTGCTTATGTCAAAATTTGTAACCGCATTCAGTCCCCTGTACTCTATGGCTGCTCTATCATAAGCTGCTGCTGCCTCTTCTTGAGTGGCTTCAAGATCCAACCCCCAAAAAAAAAATAATAATTAAAATATAGCAACTTAAAGAGAGGGTTAGTAGCTAATTTAATTTATTAATGATGAAAGAATAAAGTTAGAAAAATGTTTTATTTTTTTTTTCTGTTGATAGATTACAGAGAATCTCATAAAGTTCGTTATTACTTGCAGTACTACGGCTATGAGGCGCAGAAGTCACGTGCCCTCTGGAGATGTTCATTTTTTTTTTGTTTATACAAATAAAGTTAGATATCTTTGTGCCTAACATTAAATTAATCGAACAAATCAAGTTTTGTATTTTAATAATTCATCTTCAAACATTAACAATTCCATAAACTACTCCTTTGACTGATATGTCGGCAAGAGGACAGAGATTATATTGCATGAAATCTGAAATCTGCATAGAATATATATCCCATCTACTAATATAATATAGGTTAAAATATGGTTTATATTTATAACATTTATAAAAAAAATTTAAAATACTTCTAACGTTTAATAATTTAATTTTACTTTTAATATTTTCAATTAGTTTTAATTTTATCTCTAATAGTCAATAATTTGAAAAAGTTGAGAGTAAAATTATCAATAATTAGGGATAAAATTGAAACCAATCAAAAATATTAAGGGTAAAATTGAATCAAATTAGACGTTATAAGTATTTTTAAAATTTTTTGTAAACATTAGGAACATAAACCATATTTTACCCTATAATATAATATTGGAAATAAAAATTAATTGACTAATTAGCTTACTTACTTATTTAAATAACTTAAATAAATGTAAAAGAGTGAAAAAATTCTAACCCTATTTTGTGTATGTAATAATTTATCAATTAGCTGACAAAACTTAATATAAATTAATTCTTATAATGTTGGGTTTGAAAATAACATAAAAACCAAAATAATATTGGAAATGACATGAACAAATTTACAAGGCTCTAGTCAAATGTTGGATAGGTCTTGGCCAACTAATCACATAGATAGTAGTGCTCGTTAATTTCTACATAGCAATAAAAAAGAACACTTTTGGCACATTCATGTTTGTGTGGGTTTAAGATCAATTAGCCTACCAAAAGTAGGGCTTACTTTGAGGCTCAACAAGTGTTTAGGAATTAGGATAGATACTTATAAATTGTTATAAAAATATATTTTTTTATTAAATTTCCATTAAAATCTTTATTTAATACTTATTTAAATAGGTTAGGTTACTTCTAACACATGAATTAATTAGTGTGTCCCCATTTTTCCATTGATAAATTAAAAGGATAGAGACATTACCTGTTGGAGATAAATTGAGTGACAAAGAAAGAGGGTATGTATATAGGATCTTTAATTTCTGAAGAGGGACAGAGAGAATTATTGTATGTATGTAGTCAAATGTGTATGCATTTATCTTTATTTTATTTTTCTAATTGCTATTGATTATGAACTTATTATTACAATTTATAGTTAAATTTACTAATTATTCTTAATTTTCTATGCATATAATTAATTTTTAAATAAAAATTATAATTTAATTTATTAATTTAAAATAAAATTAATGCTTATTATATTAATTAACCTTATCAGCTTTAGCAATTTTTTTAAAAAAATAAAGTGTAAAAAACATCATATATTTTAATTTATTGGCAATAAACAAGGACAACTTTTTTATTTCTTTTTTAATCCAAAAGTAGCACAATATTTTTTCAGCAGAAAGATTGTGTAAGGTTGCAAAAGATTATAATCCTTGATTTGCAATAAAACAGTGGCTAGGGGATTATAATCCTTGATATATAATGGGGTGGTCACTTTTGAACACGTTGGATCCATCAACATTCAACATGCTACAAGTGGGAATGCACGTGCCCCTGCACCTGCTTCCACCTCTTGCTTATTAATTTAATTTCTATCCTATTTTAGCTAAATAAATTAATTTTTCTTCAAAAAATATTTGAAATACAGTAAAAATCAGTTTAAAACAGTCTAAATTTTTAATTTTGTATTTATTAATTATTACTAAAAAAATTAGTAATTTTGAATATTATTAACATGTAATTATAAATATTATATATATAAAATTATAAATATTAAATTAAATATAATAATTTTTGTGTTATTATCTCTCTTGCATTACTCAATTTTTTATGCCACTCAATTTTCTCTAGCTAGCTTCATCTTTATTTTAATTTTAGGTATCAACATTAAACATTATTCTTATTATTTATTATTTTATTTTGCTTTAAATTAGATTTAGCATTGAATAATGAAATGTTTTCTCCTGTAAAAAAAAAAAACCTATATTGTATGGTTTAAGTTTTGACCTTGTAATAATTATAATTATTATATTTACAAAATTATTGTTTTGTTTTTTGTGCATATTTATACTTGCTTCAATATATACATAAATAAAATAAAATAAAATAAGTATTGTCATTAATGAATAAAAAAAGGTGTCAAAGGAAATATGTATTCTGGTGGCACAGGTGGACCATGGAACTTTAATTTGCAGCTACACACCTCTCATGCAAACTAACACATGCAAACCTAAAATGACAGCTTTCTAGTTTCTACTGAATTTGGTGTTATTAATGATGGCATCTGCAATTTTTCTTAGCTGGAGACTATTGGAGTATTAGATTAGTATTATGATGATATTGTTTTGCACTAAATTAATGTATTGGATCTTAAGTTTTGTGGATAGCATAATTGAAAAAAAAAATATTTTTTAAATATATAGTTATGTTACATTGTGTCAATACTATGGATTATTAGACACCAAAAAAAATACTATGGATTATTATTGGGTTATGAAATCTAAACAAGACTTATTATTGTGACACAATTTACCAATAAACTTGAATGCACTTGTTGACATAGTCAAAATAGTATGTAACTCATTAAATTAAAAGATGTATAATAGTAAAATCTTTCTTTACCAATATATTAAAATAGTAATATATTTTTTTATATATCCTTATTTAGTAATTAGGATAATATTATTTATATATTTATTTTAATCAATTAAATTTAATTAATTTATTTAATTTTATATTAAATAAAAAATTATTTCGATGTTAAATAGTATAAAAAATAATATAAAATAAAATTTTATATAATATTAAAATAATTTTTTATTTAATAAAAAATAAATAACTTAATAGATTTGATTTGTTGACATGCCCTTATAATTATTGTTTTTCATATACCTGAAATTATAAAGAACACTATCAACTATTTGCAGAAGTGTTGGTGTAGGGACACAGACAAACGGGCAGTTTGGTACTTAGCACTCTGCCAACTGCACTTGCAGAAACCATTTGACATTTTTGACAAATACAAAGGTTTGCTTAATTTGCATTCTTTCAAATTCAATTTTTTTAATATATTGTTAGAAATAGATTAAGTGTTATCGGAAATTCGGTATTTTTATATTTTTAACCGTTGATCTTAATTTATTTTAATTATAAAATATATATATATAATTAAGATCAATAGTTAAAAACACAGAAATATCGAATTATCGAATATATCTGATTCGCTTCCTATATTATTAACTATGATAATATTTTGGAAAATTTTTAACTATTCTAGAAATATTATTTCATACTTAAGATTAATCGCTAAAACTACCGAAATACTAGTAAAAGAAATAAATGTTAAGAAATAAACCACCTAAAATACTCTAAAATTTTATAAGTTCTATCAATGGAATTTTTTTTTCCCAATTTATCATCACTTTCCTATGACACCAAAGTTAGGGAAGATGTTTAGGGAATAATGAAAGAGAAATTTACTTACTATAGGTTCCCAGATAAAGGTACTTGTTGCCATTTACTCTTCCAATTCGTGCTTCCCACCTTCCATTGTGGTGATGCCTAATCAAATCCACCAATATTTCAATAAAATTAATTAGAATCCATGCTTGCACAAAATTTTGAACGAATTCGAATGAATAGGATACTGAAAAAATATCATTTGTTATATTTTTTTTTTTTGTTAAAAAGAGACAACACACAATAGAAAAATGTTTTTGTATATTGAAATTATATATAAGAATTGTGTATTTCATATAACTACAATCCACTAATATATTTATAGATGAAAAAAATTTAGAATAATAATAATTTAATATTTTATAATTATAAGTAATATTAAATTAATAAACCAAAATATAATAATTAATATTAATTGATCTCAGTTTTAATCAAGTTTTCTACTTTAAAGAGAGAGAAAAATCTGCCTCACACAAAACAGCTAACACTAAAAGTTAGGTAAGATGATAAAGGACACCAACAAAATAATCATAAAAATCATCCTAAAATTTTTAAAAATTGATAAAAGTAATCATCAATTTTGTTAACGACAAGAATGTCCTTTCATTATTTAAACATATGACATATTTTTAAATAATTTGATGACATTTTTGTCATTAATAAAATATAAAGTCATTTTTATCGTGTAAATTTCAGGAATAATCATGCTAGATAATCAATAAAAATTCAGCCAATATCAGCCAACAATTTAAATTAAATGTTCTATTTCTTTAGGTTTCGAATGTTCTATTTTTATGTTTCGGATGTTCTGTTTTTTAAAAAATATAAAGTTAACTGAGATTGCTTTAGGTTTCGAATGTTTTATGACTCTCATTGTGGATGTTCTATAAATAATGGTTTCGAATGTTATATTTTTTGTTAGCTGATTTGTTGATTAGAAAATTATTGGTTATCTATAGTTATTTTAGAATAATTTTGATGGTTAACTAAAAAATAAACCACACTACAAAACATAGTATTTCTTTTTTTTTTTTTTGGTGTCTTCAAAACAAAACATAATATTTCACCATATTAACACATGATTATTTATTATAGATAAAATAAAAGGTGATGTTTTTAAATACACTAACCTAGCCACTCCACGATACTTGGAAACACCTCTTGAAAATCCACTGCTCCTCCTTCGCAGAGAAGCCAAGTATTCAGTTTGTGAAACATTCTTCATTTCCTCAATTTCCTTCACATATGTTTCTATCTGCATTGTGCATCAAAAATTAATTAATTATGCAATTTAAGTTATATATATTACTAATGATATACACTCTTACGACAATTTTTTTTATTTTCACAAATATACATTAAAAAAATTAAATTTCACATTTCTTCTATAAAATAATTTTTGATTGATAACTTTATGATGCGACTAAGGACACATATTAGTTCAAAACACACAAACAATGACAAAGGCCCGCACGTACACACATATATAAATAATGAGAAATGCTAGATGATTATCACTTTTAATTTATTTTAGTTATCATCTATAACCATCAATACTCAACACCTTTAATTTTCAATTTACCATCATATTTTAACCAACACTTTTCAATGTTGATGGTTAAATGATGACTAAAACAAATTAAAAGTGATGGTCATCAAGCATTTCTCATAAATAATTACTAAGTTTAATTTTAATGCATTTGATTTGTATTTTGATTTTAGAAATTTTTTATTTCCAAAATTTTGTGAAGAAATTTTTTCACAAAATATTGAAAATGAAAAAAAAAAATCAAAAGCAGTAAAAAAAATTCTTTTTCATTACCAATATAATAAATTTTGTTTTAGAAAATTTAAAATATGAAAATTATGACTAAAAGATTATGTTGCTCATAATATATATATAATGAAAATTTGCTTTGAGGTCACTAATTAAAAGTCAAATCTCGTTTCACAAAGCATTCAAAATGTCAACCCGGCTTAATTTTCAAATAAACAAGAGATTTTTTTATGAACATATTTTTTTGGATGCATGTGAGAGTTTTTGTAAAATTTTGTACTCTCACTTTCATGGAAGATATCAAGAGAATTATTATTATTTGATAATAATTATTTCCTAAGAATGTTAATGTACCGGAAAATTCAAGATGGTATTAGGTCCCCAATACTTTAGAGCAGCAAGATCATAGGAGTGTGCAGCAGCTTCTTCTGTATCATATGCCCCTAAAATTCACAATAACTCAGTTAATATTTATTTGAATAATACTGTATGTATAATTGTTTTCGTCATTCAAGTTCAATCAAATTAATTTCAATTTAATAAAAATTACGCACATCAATAGAAGAAGAAAAATGAAAAAAGAAAAAGGAAGAAGATACATATAAAAAGGAGGATTACCGGTTAAACTTTGTTAATAAAAATACTTGTATATTTAATACTTTTATTTTTTTAATAAATAATCATAATATAATTCCTAAATTTTGAAAAGGAAATTAACATAATAAAAAATATATACAATTAATATTAAAAATTCATAAAAACCGAAAGGTTGTGTGAGATCCAAGATTCATTAGGAAGACTTACCCAAATAAACTAAAGCCGCGTCAGAAGTGTATGTGAACGTTGCCATGGCAGAGGTTGTCATAAACAAATTAAAACAAGGCAAGTGAATATACAAGATAGCGTCAAAACACTTAACATAAACAATAAAACAAAAAACATAAGAGATCTCCTTGATTTTCCATTTGCTTTTATTCGTCATCCATTTTGAATAATACTATATAATTTAAGGGAGTGATTAGTGCAACTATTTAATGTTGTCTATTGTCATTCTTTGTCACTTCCATTTAATTTTTTTTTGGTGTCTTTCCATTTAATTCTATTCATTTTTAGTAAAGTAGGATCCTCTTTTTGAATGATAATCTATAAGTATTTACTATCTATGTCTTATTTCTAACTTTAATATATGTTGGCGAAGTCAGATTAATTATTAGATATGTTGATAACTAATTTATTCAATTTAATTATTTTATTTTATTTTATTTACATTTCAAAGTAAACTATTGGAATAGAACAATGATTTTTAATTTAAAATAATAATTAGCAATAAAGCAAGTAATTAATTTAAATGATCAAATTATCCTAAATTCTAAAAAAGAGAATAAAAGAAATACAAATAAATTTTGACTTTTTAACTCGAACACAAATAAGTTAGTTAAACAATTGAAAATACAAAAGCCTCTTTTTAACTCTCCGGAAGACTTAAATGTCTTGAATTTTAAAGGTAAGGAACCTTTTGTATTTTCAATTAGTGATATCTAAGAATTTATTTGTCTTTGAATTAAAAAGTCAATAAGCTATTTGTCATTTTTTCTAAAATAAAATACTAAAGAGATATCTAATTAATTAATTATTAATAATCTGTTAAGTCATTATTTTTTAAAAATATTTTATTTAAAATCCTTTTCATTTTATTTTTTTTCAAACTTTTTAAATGTACTCAATATTATGGCAGACATAGCTATTAGCTGTATCACTAATCACTAAATTGACTAATAGATAGAGTTTGATGCTATTATAGTTTGTATTTGTGACTGCATGCAGTGAAGAAGAAATATAAAAGTAAACCAAACAAAATAAATCATGCTGACAAAATTGAGTACACTTTAAAATAAATCATTTAAAAAATTAGTATAAAGCAGATTTTAATTTTAAAAATGTAAGTATTTTAAATGATTAAGTTAAATTTTATATACTCATTTATTAAAATATTTATCACTTCAAATATACAATTTAATTAGTAAAAAAAGAACAATTTAATTATAACTCAATTGAAATCATTTTACATCAATAATAAATTGTAATTGTCATAGTGGATAGCTTAATAAAACACTATGGGAGTGAATGAAGGGAAGAGAAAACAATTTAATGAAGAAAATGTTAATTACCTTGTCGTCCCTTTTTACTCTGAATATTGTTCCAAGAATTCTTGTCCCATAGGTGAGCTTCAAACCTCCCTGTCCACCTATGCCTACGAATCATCAAACATGTTATTGATTATTGCAACACTTAGCAGTGACATGCAAATGAAAATGAAAAAGAAAACAAACCTGGTAACTCCTCTGTAAATGGAACTTCTTTTGCTATTGTTGTTGCCACTGCTACAGCTACTCATCTTTTTCATTGTTTTACGATTTTGCGATGACTTTTTATTATTGTTGTTATTAGTAATCTCTGATTCAAAACCACCGCCGACAGAAGATGATGAAGATGAAGAAGAGGAAATAGGAGACCTCTTCATCTCACAGCTACAACCACCACCACCCTCTTTGTCCAATAAAAAGAAAAGAGCACTATGTAATTTGTGTTTTCTGTTTTCTACTCTTCTTTCTCACAGAACTAGACAAAATACCTTTGAATGTGTGTCAACTCTTCCCTCTCTCTTTCTTTCTCTGACTGTTTTGGTAGATTCTATATATATGAGGGTCCTTCTGTCATGCACCATAAAACTACTGAGAGTAATTCACCACCTGCCGGTGCATGTGGACCTTTTTTTAAACCACATTTAATAAGCGAAGGTAATTGATGATAAAAATGGCTAAATTGTTAGATGACTCTTTACTGCTTTGATAGTGTGAGTGGATTCTGCCCTTGCAGTTACACCGTCACCAGCTTGCCTGCGAAACTACTGCAACTAGCGAAAAAATCAGACAAGAGCCGAAGAAGATGAAGCAATCTAAATGAAGAGGAAGATGAATACTGAATTAATTTTATTAATAGCAGATCTGAAAGTACAGACTCTTCATAGAAATGAAGCTAAAACATACTTTGCTGCTTTAATTTCATACAACAATGATTTTTAGTAGCAACTTTGAACAGTAAAGGTTATGGAAGTGGCCAATTACTGGCAAATGCAACCATATGAGATAATACTAATGTAAATATTGTAGTTGTTCATTATATTCATTGCGAAGTAGCAGATTTAACAGCTTTTTCTGGTAACCTAAGGTTGGTTACCAAAAACAGATAAATAAACTGAGGAAGGAGGAATGAATAATAAAAATGTTGGGCAAACAGACAACTAGGCAAGCAACATACGGAAGAACATAAATAATTAGTTTTTTTAATTAAAATGTCAAAATTGTTGTTAGGGGGTGGGAACTTGAAAAGAAGTGAAGTCAATTAAAGAATATAAGGAAAAAGTAGCAGAAATAGAAAGCAGAAGTAGGAATGGTTTTTGTTTTGAACTCGAGTTAAAAGTTTTAAGGTGAGTTAGTTAATTGACCATGGGTGGTGGAATTTTACGCTTACTCAAGTTGGTATAACTTTTAACACTTGGCACTTTGCAGACATGCTACCAATGACAATTTGTATTATACGCTGGCTTTCCTTGTTTGAGAATCTGTCAAAATTAGTTGCCACTGTAATAAGGGATAAGTTATGTAAGGTAATAAAATTTTATGGAGTGAATTTCTTTTTTTAATATTACGTTAGCATAATAAATTATAAAAAAACTATAGTCTAATAAGTATATACAATAACTTATTTTTGCTCAATTATAAAAAAAAAACAAAGTGTGCATGTTAGACTCTTTTTAATTTTTTATATATTAATATAACTTATTAAATTACATTTATAAAATTATAAAATTATTTAGGCATATAATTAATAATATATTGTATAATAAATACAAAATAATATATTTTAATAATTAAAGATGGTAAGAAGTATGGTACTCTATGTATTCTGTATCCATAATTAGAATCTATTGAAGGTAATAATAAAAATATATAAGTAATTAGTAGATAATTATCAAAATATAACAACTCAAAAACAATATAATCAATGTTGGTAGATATTTATTTCAATTCTTTAATAGAGTATCTTAATGGTATTTAGAGGAACCTATTATGTTAATTCTTTAGATTAATTTGAACTTGTTATGTTAATTCTTTTTCTTCCTAGTTCTAAAGTTATGTAGTATTTATTACACCAGTTTTGTTATTATTTAATTTTTTATACTCTATGTACTCAATGTCAATGTATTTATGTGTCTTGAGATTAAAACAAATAAATTATATATATATATATATATATATATATATATATATATATATATATATTCTCAAATCAACGAGATAGAGAAAATGTATATTAACAATAACTTTGAATAATAGAAAAAGTTTAGAGAGCTCATAATATGAGTTTTTTTTTTTTTTTCTCTTTTACCACCCACTATTTCCCTAATTACACTCATGGGCTCGCTATGGACTCCTTAAAATTGGCTCCCTAGCATTACTCTCGATAATAAATCATTTGGCCATAATTCCTTAATATAGCATATTTTGATATTATGCTTGAGTTATATTTTACATGGTATGGTAGATAAAAATAGTAATTCAATCATCTAATTTTTTTTATAGACTCTCTTGTTGTCTAAGGTTCAAAGCCTCTAATTGATGATGATCAATTTTATTATGTTAGTAGTTGTAATGGTAAAGAGTTAATCATCAAAATCTCTCATATAATATTTATAAGTCTACAAATATTATTTTAATTTTATTAATGACAAATTATAAGTTTTCAAATATTTATAAGTCTACAAAATATTATCTCATTTTTAAATAATTAGAGGGTATCATTAATAAAATTCGAAATCATTTTTATCAATAAATATAAAATGCTATTTGCATAAAAAAAATTTAGTCAAATTAGCTATAAAAAATTTATGTATGAATATATGTATTATTTAAATTATTTTTAATATATATTTTATATTTTAATATAATAAATTTAATAACTGATTTTTTATGTATACCTAGCTAGTAAAAGAATTCTTTTCTACCAAAGCTAATATTTTCACAAAATTGATTTTTTATTTTATTTTTTAAACCAGTAAAAACAAAGCAAGTTATATATCATTCCATGTATCAGTTAAGTGAAAAAAAATTCTTCGAGATTACTGCCAATTTCAAGCCCACAATGTCTTGAAAATTTATGGATGTTAATGCATGGTATATTGCAAACAATTATATTCCAAATTGATTATAAGGTAATTGCAAACTTTAGTCTAATTTAACTTAAATGCTTAAATTTACTATAATACATTAATACTTAATGTGAATATTAAAATATTTGGTGATGTTATTTATACATTTATTTACTCAATTAAATTCAACTAAACATTTTTAATCAAAATCTCACAAAAAGGGGTGTATATATGCGCTCTGTGCAATTTTCTTTCTTTTTTTTTTTTCTCTAACCACTAGATTAACTCAACTTGATTACCATAAATGAGGAAAAGAGTGTTAGGTGCAGGTGAGAGAGGTATGAAGAAAAAGAAAAAGGGTGTAAGGAGAAGGAGAAAAACACAAGAGAAAGAAATATTATTAACTTCTCTTTTTTAAATTCATCAATTAATATCAAGATAATTATTAATTAAATTAATCAGTTAATAGCAATATAGTTTTTAAATAAATGGAGAAAGTATTTTGACCAATCAAATTTAATTAATTCAGTCAAAGTCAATAGATCATGTTACTTCTTCGTCTTCTTCTTCTCCTCCTCCTCCTCCACATCCTCTTTTCTACTTCGCTACCTCCAACTCCAATCCTTCTCTATTACGTTCTTTATTGTTGTTGTATCCTTCCCTACTACACTTTGTTTTTTAAATGGATTTCGTTTCTTCATATAAATCGGTTTGTTTTTTCAAGGAAATCCGCTTAAATTGTTTTTGACGAAATTTGATTCGTTTTTGTTGGAGAAATCAAAGATGAAGTTACACAATGATGATAGCTCCTCATCCTCTTGCTCATCTTCTTCTTCTCCTCATCCTCCTCCCCTCCCTCTCCTCCTCTTCTTCTTCGCTACATCCTCCTTCGTTGTTACGTTCTTTGTTATTGCTATTGTATCTTTGTTGTACCCTTTGCTAATGCACCCTATTTTTTAAATAGAGTTCGTTTGTTCATATAAATCATGTTCGTTTCTTTATTGGTTCTTTTATTTAAATAGACTTTGTTTCTTCATATAAATTCAATTTGTTTTTCAAAAAAATTTGTTTCATTTTTTTCCAAAGAAATCCAGTTTATTTCTATTGAAGAAGTTGAAAATGAAGTAACACGACGATAAACAAAAAAAGATGAGGAAGAAGAACAGAAAGAAAAAGAAGAAGATGAACAAAGAAGGAGGGGAGGAAGAAGAACAAGATGACGACAACTAAAAGAAGAAGAATGCAAACACTAGCGTGCTAAGATTTTAACTTTTTTTTTTTGTAAGAATGAGTTGTGAATGCTTGATTGAACTTGGTTGTATTAAGTATTATTATTTAATATTTTATAGTTCTAACTTTTTTTATTCCCCATAAAACTAGGAAGAAAAATTAAAAGTTTTCTCAAATCAAATATGTCTTGTTTATTACTATCAACCCAAATTAGTATTTAAGAAAATTTTATTCAGATAATTTAATTTGAGTAGTGTTACGGAACCAAGTCAATGAGTGTAATTAGAGAATTAATAGGTGGTAAAAGAGAAAAAAGAAAAAAAAAAAAGCCTACTGACCACTTATTAGCTAACAAACTATAAGCCCCTTAAACTTTCTCATTTAATTTTTAACACATTTTAATTAGGGATAACTACTCTTTTAGTCATTAAAATTTGGAATCAAAATCAAAATGATGCTAAAACTTTTTTTTTAGTTAAAATAGTCCCAAAGGTTTTATTTTTGTTTAAAAATATCCTTTTGTACAATTTTGCCCTCCTTCAACACTCTCCTTCAACAACGGTGGTTTGGAAAATATTTGTGTGGTGTCTTCTAATCACACTATTTTCTTCTCTTCTGACCACACTATTTCACTTGCATTTGTATTTGGATTGAATAATCAATCATGAACATGGCAAAGCAAATCCACAAGCAATCATGAATAATTTTTTTTTTCAAGATCAAAACTGAAAACAAAGACAACAGCAGTTCCATAAAGATGTTCATCAGCCACGACACAAATCCATCAATCAATGCATAAAAAAAGGAGAACTAAAAATCATAGCAAGCAGTGAGCTAGTGACAGACACCAACAATCAAAGGTACTCCTTTGGCAACGGCAACGGCAACCGTGAACTCCTCTCCTCCTCTTTTCGTCCGGATCTGTGCCCGCCGCCGTCGCCGTCAAATGCACCTCTTCTCTTCGTTCAGATCTGGGCCGCCTCTATCGCTCTCCTTCTCTTCACGGTGGTTCTCCTGGTGTTGCCCATCACGATTGCCGCCTCTATCTCTTTCTCTCCGTGTTCCTAAATCTGATTCGATTTTTTTTTTTAAAAAAAAAAGTTAAATTGATTATTGAAACTTTGAAAGAGTTCTTCCTAAATCTGATTAAGTGATTATTGAATTTTTTTTCATGCATTGCATTTGAGGGGAACGAAAATTGAAAGGGCAGAGTGAGAGAGAAAGGGAAGAGCAGGGATCAAGCAACGGTGGCCGTGGATTGTGGATTAGAACAGCAGCAGTAGTTATGGAGTAACATAGGGTTTACTCCTTTTGTGAGAGGGGCAAAATCATCAAAAGGGCGATTTTGAACACAAATGAAACCTTATGGATCATCTATCTATAACAATATATAATGGGGTTGGACGAGGCTTGGTGTCCAACTTTCATTTCTTATTTTGCCCCTATTAATAATATAATACAATTAACTACATAGCTAATTAACTTTAGGGATTTTAGTCATTTAAGCACTACAAAACTTCTAATACAAACTGCCCATTAAAAGAAATTATAACTGCCCATTGACACAAATTATAACCGATTCTTAGTTTGAACTCTAATAAAACCGATCTTATTATTGTAACTCACTTTTTCACTGTAAATTTTTCTACTTCCTTCTTCTTCATTTTCTCTTCACTATTATTGTAA
>JASCZI010241692.1:0-12330 GCA_036250425.1 Stylosanthes scabra
TATATATATATATATATATATATATATATATATATATATATATATATATATATATATATATATCATAGTTTAAAGTTTAAATTATATTTTATGTAGTCTTTGTTCCTTCTTATGCATGCAGTCTTTCGTTAAAAGAAATTCTTCCCTAGCTAGCTTACAAAACCTGAAAGAATAATATTATTATACATGAATCAGGACGAAAATTAATTGCATACAAACACTAATAGTAGTCTAATTAAATTATATTGACGAGAATTTAACTAACGATAATATTAAAAAATTTCCTGCGAAATAAATACATATACGAATTACAATAAAATTTCTTGTGCGCAATTCCTTTCATCATTCAAACTTGCCTTTTGTTTTTTTCAACACACTTTCTTCTCGCTCTTTTTCTTCTTTATCCGGTGAATTTTTACTCTTCTTTCTCCTTCTTCTTGGTTCGTTTGATTTTTTTCTCTCTCTTTTTTTTCTTGTTTCAATTTATATAGTTAATCTGCTATATTTTACTACATTTTCTCCATATTTTTTATACTTATTATTACGTAAATCAAAATTCTTTAGATTTGTTTCACTTAGCTTAATTTATGTGCCGAGTTTTTTTTTTTTCTCACTACACAAATGATTCAACTTAGATATAATTTTCCATGGACAAAAAATTTAATCATGTAACACAACACTCTACTGATTATTATTGTCTCTATCTATTCAAGATTAATTACCAGAAGAAGTTTTTCATCAGAAGATTTCTTTAATGTTTGCATGCTTTAAAGGTATCTTTCAGAAAAATTTTAATGTTTGAATTGCAAATGTTGAAAATGTGTATATGGAATTATTATTATGGCGACCATAAAATATTGTTATACATTATTATTATTATTGATTATTGATGATGATGGTACAACTATTCACATGCATAGACCATATGCAGAATTAAGGACATTATTAATAAACTTAGAGGAAAATTATTAAAACACACCACATGAACATGATTATATACTGACATACATACAGAGTTACAGATATCATATCCCAGATTATGAATAATATAATATAATTAATTAAGCTCAGATCTGAATAAGCTAATCCTGGCCTTATTCCAGGTACAAGCTATTCTGGCCCCAGAATTCTATATCCCAAATAGGGTTAGGAAAGTATTCTTCTGGTTCATGAAGCAGAGAGGGCAAAGTAGTTTCTTGACTACTGGGAGGGACATAGGAAAAGTCAATGAGATATGGTTCTGTCCAGAAATCTCCACTCACTGCCTCATCATATGGATCAAAATAACCAAGCTCATAATCATTATTATCATTATTGTTATAATTCTCTAGACCTATTAAATTATTATCCTCCTCATGGTTTATAGCGGCGGTTTCAGTATCTGTTGTGGCGCAAGAGAAACCGCTAGAGGATGATGGTTGTGGAGAAGACAATGTGGTATCATTATTGATGTTCTCTGATGAGTGACCATTATTGGAATCTTGTTCCATTAGTGTTCTTGGGGACTCATTATCATTATTCTTTAACCTGGAATTAGCTTTAGTTTTTCCGGTTCTACTACTTTTGCTTGTGCCTGATGATGATGATGCTGATGATGACTTGTCTTCAAAACGCTTCTTCAGAGCAGTGTGCCAGTGATTCTTTATCTCGTTGTCTGTTCTTCCTGGCAAATTCGCCGCAATCAAGGACCATCTACAGGAAAAAACAATTCTATCTGTTTGCTTGATGTGAAGGAGATAAAACTCTAAATAAATCAAATTCATTCAATTCAACTGTTCTTTATTCAATACAATGAAATTAATCCCTTATTTATACTTCTATAATTTTAAAGTGCTAGACCCACACCGCATCACCAAATAATAAGTTCTACTATATAATAAAAAGGAATTAATGAAGCCTTGCATTTAATTGGTTGTCTTAGCCATAGCTTATATGATATAAATATCTATATTGATGGCAACTGCAACATTATCCATTTTTCTAATGATGTGTTATGTGTATAATAACAATTAACCAATGAGATTAGAGGTAGCATTATATATACCTATTGCCAAACTTTTGGTGAAGTGTGATGATAGTATCTTCTTCTTGCTGAGAGTAGTTGCCTCTTTTGATGTTGGGTCGGAGATAGTTCAACCACCTAAGTCTGCAACTCTTGCCACACCTTTCAAGACCTGCAAACTTAGGGAGAAGACGCCAATTCCAGCAGCCATACCTAGTAACATAAGCGATCAGCTTCTTGTCTTCCTCAGGTGTCCACGTCCCCTTCCTCATTCCACTACTCTTGTCACAGTAAGGGGTTCTCACCATCGCCACTGAAACAAACAAGAGATAGAGAGGAGTAGAGAAAACAACAAAGTGAGTGGAGTAGTTTGTTATTGATCTACTACTGTACCACAGTACCAGTCACTACTACATACATACATGAATCATAACTAACTCTGTTTTACAATGTCTGTTAGAAGTAAGCTCAAGAGTCATCAGGTATATAAGGAAAGTTAGTTGTAACTAATTCTAACAGATTCTGGTGTAATAATAACTGACTACAGTAGTATACCTGCTGTTGGTTATTAGTGGGAGAGAGAGCTAGAGGGAGTAGGTTCTCAGTTGTGACCATGTATAAGTATAATAGCTTGAATCCTAATCATAATTTGGCACAGAAGAATAGGCGTGTCTATATATAAGACATTGCGTTCACAACCAAAACGTGTTGCACGTCATGGATAAAATGGTCATTATACTGATATCTGCTCCCCTTCACCCCTGCATACGTTCCGCTATTAACTGGTGGGACAAGTAACTCCATTCTTCAATATAAATGGTAAGTCTGAATAAAAAAGAACACCTTAAAAGAGTAAGGAATTGTTAGTTTAAATAATCATTAAGACTATGATACCCTTCATAAAAAAACTGGGGACAAGGCTTAGGACAGCCAATCCTTTTATTTTGCCTACTCATTTTCTGAACCAACAAAACCACCCATGAGTCCATCCCCATATGTATAATTAATTTATATGTATTATTATATATCTACATATATTTTTTATTTTAATTTTTATATTAAAATAATAATTTTTATATTATCATATATTATATTAATATGGTTAAAGATTTGTTCTATATTACTTATATTTTCAGTGTTATTAATAAAATGTGTGAAATTATATAATAATACATGTAACATAATTAATATATTTAATTATATACACACAAGCCAGAGAAAAAGTTCAAGTGTCAGTGTTTAGCACTTTTAGTTAGCAATTTATATTAACATATTTAGTTGATTATACTGAAAAATAAAACAACTAAAAGAAATATAATGGTATGAATTGCCTTTTTCATGGTACGGCAGTACAATTCTCACCACAAGTCTGATATTAGTTTGTAATGTTCTGTGATAATTCCATTAAAGTAGCTTGATTAGACTGGTCTCACGCTAACGCTCACAAATTTATTAAGATGTTCCTAAAAATAGGAAAACAAATAAATAGATTGTACTCCTTCCGATTTGAAATAAATTTTCAATTATAATTACACATATAAATTAATATAAAATAGAAGAATCATTCAAAAATTAGTAATAATTATTTTAAATAATTAAATTATATTTTATTTTATTCTTCTAAATATTATCTCTTGACTTTTTGAATAATTAAATTGAGCTTACCATTAAAAGCGAGAAACAAGAGTATAAGATATCACTACATACACTAGAGTGCCGTACTGGTGGACATAAAACACATTAAAACTAAACAAGACAAATTAAGTACTTTATGTGTATCTTTTTTAATTTTTTTGGTGTCTGGGAATTTAATTTTGTGTATGTATAAACAAATCAACCAAAGTATTAAACAAAAATTTATTGATGATTTATATACATGTATAGGGTTAACTAATTTTATTTAAGTATGTTGATCTTGATCACTCAAATGTTAGAGACGTTTTATGAGGTTATTACTTAGCTTATTGGTACGTAAGCAGTAGTGTGAACGCGTGCACCGTTATTGCTACAGTAACAAATAATACTAAAATACAAAAAAAAATGTTGAATATATGAACTGATCACCATTTATATTCTATATATGTTTGGTTCACACATACACATTTCACATTTGCCTTTTGAACCATGTGAGCCTCCCTGCGCAATCAATATTATTAAATTATTATAAATTATGATATATTTGAAATGTTTTCTATAATAAAATAATGTAATTGAAACGCAATCACTAAAATCAAGTTATTCTTCAGAAAACGATAAGGAAATATCAGAGATTCTTCGTTGCATTCACAAATGCTTTATTTCGTAAATTTTCTATTGAAATAGTTTCACATCCCTCATTTGTCATCAAATATATGATAGCTAACTACCTGAAAGTGAAATCAGAAAATGCTTACAATTTCTTCTATTCGACATTTTGTTTCGTAAATATGCTATGGAAGAATATAATGTATGTTCTTCTCAAAAATCAAAATGCACAAGTGATTGGCAAGCAATACTTAGCTCCTATATAGGCCTACATATATAATAGAAATAATAAAAAAAAAAACCTCGAACTAATAAAGATCTCAAGAAAGGAGAACACATATTATTTGAGCTACGTATCATTAATAATTAGCATACAGTTTGCCTAAAACTCTGGCCAACAAAAAAAATATTTTGTAGGATACGTAAGATAGTGAGTTTTCCATTAGATAGTGAGTCATCACTATATTTGTTGTGAGATGATGAGCATTTGAGAATGTTTCAACACCATATAATATAATATACGGACAATATTTATTCACATCCATCGAATAGGATAGGACGATGGCAGATGGCAAACTCTCGATCTCACCTGCATATACAAAAAATCAGATCAAATATTTGCGGTTTTTGTTTTCTTAAAATCGAACCAGGTATTAAATAGAAAAAAATAGTTTTAGCCTTTCTTTTTAAAAGAAACTCAAAAAAATGATAAAATAATATTTTTTTCTAAAAAATAATAGAAACAACAAAACCAAACACATTCGCATAATGATAAAAATAAAACAATCAAATCTAGTTATTCAACATGCTAACAAAATGAACAATTAATAATAAAACTTTTAATATACGAACAATATTCGAAGAGGCAACACAATTATTGGAAACACCAAATAAAAAATATTATTTTAAAAATTCTCGTAATTATTAAATTAATGATTACTTTTTTAAAAAAAATACAATATTTCCAAATCTATACTGAAACTTTATCTTTTAAGATGATGACATATCATTATTACTACTCATTCGATTTTTTTTTTTTTTATAGAAGATACACATCATCTTTCTCCTTAACTACAAATAGTTATAATTATTATGATTTTATGAGTTTTTAAATCAGTTTTAAGAAAATATAATTTATATATACTGGTCTTTAATTATTTATTTCGATAATTTAATTTTGAAAAGAAAGATATTTAGAATATACAGTGATGATCAAAGCTTGTAACTTGTTAAACGTAGCAATTACTAAGAAAAAATGAAAAATAGCTTTAAATTTCATTTGACGTCTTTCCATTCCTTTTCGTTTTTTGACCGGATTCTTGAAAGTAATGAGAAAGATAAATCAAAATGGGTTACTTCCAAGACCAGGAATGGATTTAGATTTTTAGAGTCATGAGTCATGAGTCTTGAGTCCTCCACCATCCAATGTCTCATAGACTAAAACAGCAAAATTATTCATAACTTTTCTAATTTATTATCATATATCAATATTATTTCATGTCACAGCAAATTAAAATGACTACAAAATAAATAATCTAAGCCACAATTCACATAATCACATTGTCTTTTTGACTTGAAACAGATTGTGAAAATAACACTTAAAGCTAAATTTGGAATCTGACGCCTCGTTTAATATTATATTGGATCTTCAAAAATATTATATGCATGCACACAAAAAATAGATTCATTACTAAATTATTTATTTTATATTTATTGAGGAGTACGTCTTCCAAAAGTGGAAACCTATGTCTAGATTACAATCTATTTCCTTCTCTAAAAATATTTACAAAAAGTATATATTCCAGTCCATATACTTCCATTTGCTTATGTCTCTAATCAGAGCATTAGGTTGAGTCTTTAGATTTCTTTGGCTATTCAGAATTTCCACAGCTTTGGAATCGCATTCCACCTTCTTTTTTTTTTGGTCGGCATTCCACCTTGATCTTTCTAAATCCCAAGGGTCCAGGCTAGTTTGCTGATTAATCCCCCACAACCTTATTGTGCTAATTGCAACTTGTTAGAGTGAACTTGTGGATTTGTAAAATAGTCGGTCCACCTTGGGTTGTTGGGTGGGGCTTAATTGGGTCAGGTTCAGTGGTTTGGGTGGTTTGGGGATGAAACAAATGTTTGGGCTCGAAACTGTTCTAGGCCACATGGTTTTGATAGTGAGATGAACAAAACCTAAAACTTTGGCGGCTGAGCCATTGTCCAAGTGGTAAATGTGCTGGCCTCTTAAAATCTTGCACCATAGGAGTTGGAAACCCATAAAGAGAAGAGTGGATGTGTTATGAAAACCTAAAATTAGAGGTTGTCCAATTTATGATAAAAAAAAAAAACAAAAACTTTTTATCATAGAATCTTCACATGATTTTATTTTATTTTATTATTTGAATTGGACAACCCCAATCCTAGATATATCCAACACAATGAAGTTCTATTTTGTTCTACCAATAAGAATAGAACTTGAGGCAACACAAAAAAAAAAAAAAAGAACTTGGGGTGTGATATTTTAAGAGACAAAATTTTACCACTTTTTTTTTTGACAAAAAAAAATTTACAGCCACACATGATTCCTTTTATATTAGGGTGTGGTAATGGAATTTTATATTAGGGTGTGGTAATGGAATTTTATCAATTAGAGGGTTACCGTTATTCAATGAGACAAATTTTGGTCACAAATTCATATAACAATTTTGACCTAACATATTTTATTTTGAGTTTTTTTTTTTCCCTTTTGGGGGTCAAGAAGAAATGAAGAATGATTTTTTTGGGCATGGAAGAATGATTGTTGAAGTTGTTATTTTGTTTTGGGTCAGAGATATTTGAAATGATTGGAAGTGGCACTGTGGGAGGACTGCAATACATTCAGCTGGCGTTAATGGGATTATTTTGGACAGTACTGTAATGGGCTTTAAAATATGACAAACCAACCTAAGAGTGATTCCAATCAAAGGCGCAAGCCCTAAGCCTTCTCTTGAATCTTACCTTTCCAAAAACATTATTCCACGGAATGTCTAATCCCCTGAATCCCATATTGCATTTCAGATTTAAAGAAGCAGAAAGGTTCACAAAACAAAAAAGGCTTCCAGGACCATTTAAAATTGGAAAACCAAAAGAAAATTGAAATTTGATACCAATGTGAGGTCTTTTTGTGGTTAGAAAAAATGTAAAGGTCTTTTTTTTTAACCTCAATTTTTGAAAACTTTAACGCAATGTTGGTGATTTCTTCTAAATGTTTCATAGTTTTTTTAAAGAAAAAACTCTTATAAATATCATCTAAAATTTGCCAATAAAACTAGTTAATATGTGTTTATATATAATTCAGTTATCCATATAAATATTTTTATGCTTATGGAAACCTTTCATTAACATGAGGTTTATTTTTTTACGTGTTATGTTATTTCTACACTAAAATCTGTTATTAAAATCAGTCACTAGTATATAATATATATTAAAATAATATAAAATATATGTTAAAAATAATAAAATTATACATGTATTTTATATATTCATGTATAAATATATATTGACTAATTTTAATATGCAAATAGAATTATTATTTCTTTATTATATGCACTTAACCTTTATATTGGGTAAACTTTAATTTGCACATAATCTTTTAGGAAGATTATCTGATATGCCGCGAAAATTGCGGTATATCAGTATTTTAGCGCTTTTAATCGTTGATTTTAATAATGTATTAATTTTATAAATAAAATCAATCAAGATCAACGACTAAAAAAAATGAAATACCATAGCATACCGGATAATTTTCCAATCTCTTAAAATGGTGTATATTAATATATCAGTACTGTTATATATATTCATCCATCACGGGTGGCCCCAAAGTTGCATTTGCCTTTTTTTCTTTCTCTTTTTTATTTCTCTTTTTCCCTTTAAGTTTTAACCCTCACACACTCCGGCCCTCACAAAGTTTGACAATAACTACACTTTGATAGACAGAGATATCTACACATACTAATATCATCCTCATCAATCTCCTCCTTCTTCTTCTGATTCTATTTCTTTTAATCTTTATGTTAGTGTTATCAAATATCTCTATATATTACATATATTTATTCATGTATTTGTGTTTGTATCTTATATATTTTTATATATATAAAATGCCAGTAAGAGTTCTTAGTCTCTAGTGTTTGTAGTTTGTCCATTTCAGCTAAAAAGAGACATAATTTGCAGGCCTTCTCACAGTTTTCATCTCCATAAAATGTCTCACATTAAAAACAAAATCTCTTCTTCCTCTTTCTTTTCGTCCTTCTTCCAACCCCGCTTTAACTATATATACCTCCATTCTTAACACTTGTATCCCTTACCATCTCCATTCTCTTAGCTTCTTAATTAATTATTAGCTTGTCTTTGAACCTTTCTTGCACAACAATAAATAAACATGAAGAAGAAATTAGGCTCAAAGAACAAGTTCCTTACCTGTATCCGCCCTGCTGTTGACATTGATTCCATGCTAGAGCCTCCCAAAACCGCCGCCGTTGTCGTCGATCGTTCCTCTAGTCATCGTTTTTTGTGTATCCCTGCTTCAGGGAAGCATGATGAGAATTGGATTAGTGTTGCAAAGTCACACCCTCCAAAACGAAAGCTTGCTAAGGTGATTAAAGCTGTGCTGCTCTTTGAAACACTATTGGTTAGTCTAGTCTCCTTAGATAATTTTCATTCCTATGTATTCAAGTTTATATATATCTTAGAATGAAAAATTATAAGTAACCAATATTTTTTTAACCGACAAATCTCACCTAAAAAGAGAACATTCAAAATGTTAAAAACAGAAGATTTTATACTACACAATCAAGAACTTCTAAAAATCAAATATACATATAACTCCATAAATATTTTTTTAGAAACAAAACATTCGAAATCTTAACATCCAATTTAAATTGTTCGTTGGCTAAATTTTTATTGGTTACTAAACATTACTCGTCTTAAGTTGATATTTTTATATGTATGTCAACTTTGCAGAACAAAAGTGGTCAATACAAAAATGATTTTGGATCATCAAAGGGATCAAGTTCTCCGGATTTGTCATCATCATCAGAAAGTTCATCACCAAGTAGTACGAAGAAATCCATGCTAAGGGTGGTAGAGTCTTCTTCTTTGGACACTACCAAAATAAAGGGTAATGAATTGTGCTCCCCTGTATGTAAATCAAAGGACATATCGAAGCATGTTAGTCCTAACAAGAAAGATCATCAATTGGAGAAGCACAAAACGTTCCGATGCATTGGAGTGTTGTTGTTTGTGATAAGCTTATCAATTACGATCATATGGGGGAAGTTCAAAGGCATAGTTTTGACATCAATATGGCTATACTTCATCTCTCTTTTGGTAGCATGCTTTAGAAGTAGGACTACTAAAAGAATAATAATGAACCCAAGCATAGTAGAAGTTGGGGTTGCTCCAAAATAAATTAGGGTTTATTTAGAAGCATTATTATATTTATTTTGACGTGATGATTCTCTTTTTCGTGCTTGTTGAGAGATTTCTTCATTCTCCGTGCTTCCTATAAAAATAAAGGTTTCTTTAGGTCACAACAGAAACACAAGTTTCTTGCCTTGTTATCTATATCTCTTTAATTTTCACATCTTGGGAAGTAGCTGAGAGTAGTCCTGTTTATATTTATTTCCCCTGCTCCAATCCTTCTTCTATCTTTTCACTTTGCTACATATAAATATCTTTTCACTGCCTTGACTTGAGATGAACCACATACACGTTTGTTGTCCTCAATCATGTACTTGAAGAAAATGTTTTGATTTTTGTCATGCTTAATATTAAGAGAACATTTCTTTGTTCCTTTATGTATAGTTGAATTCGTACTCCAGCATCATTACTTGCACATGAAGATGTTGGTTTCCTTACGTGTGGGTAAGTTTATTGTAATGAAGGAACTTTTGCTATTCTAGGACCTGAAATCTGTGACACTGTTGATGTTGATCTATTGATGCTATACATACACGATTCAACAATTTTCCCCCTACTGTTTTCTTTTGGACACAATTTCTTCCCCTTCTTAAACGTAAACTATATATAGATCTCATTAAATAAATAAATAAATAAAAGGTCGCCATAAAAATGTTGGATTCTTGGTCCCATCCCTAAAGTTAGCTTAGATACATAATATGTATCTTATTATTAATGCTATAACTATATTTAAATCACATATTTGAAGTCTTTACTGCATAGATGAAGTCTCTTTTCTTTTGTTTTGTTTTGGACTGAGCGAGATGAACTCTCTTTGACTTATTAGCAACTCTATTTTACTAAATTGGGCTAGACCTAATGTATCATCGTTAGAGAAAGAATCAACCATATGGCGTATTATTATGAAATTTACATTGATATGCAAAGTTGGTGCTTGTTTGATATTTATGAGCACAATCCATAGTGTACTGTGACGCAATGCATTCTAGTAACACGCCAAAGATCTGAATCACATCAGGAGACCCTCACACTACTTCAAAGAAAATAAAAATCAAACATTGGTGGGCGAAAAGAAACAGTGCTTTTATTTTTTATTTTTTAAAAAGAAAAAGTTGTTACCCCTAACTGTACTATTTTGCTTTTGGTAATACAAAAAGAAAAACAAATTTGAAATTGTATACTCACATACAGTGCTGGCGATAGTGATGCATACATTTTGGTGATCTGATATAGTGCTATTGAAATATCAGATTTTTCCTTTTGCAGTTTGGCGTGACCACTTTTTGTTTTAAGCTTATTAAAGAAGATGGTGGGGTGACTTGTGACAACTACAACACGTTCAATTATTGACCTTATCCAAATAATATCTTTCTCTTTCGAATTCATGCGTGTTCTTCAGGGAAATGAAGCCCAAACATCCTTAATTTTATGCGTGTTTGATTATTGATCTTTCCAATTTTGAACTGAGACATATTTTCAAGTGGAATCAGCTAATGCAAATGCAAATTATTATACTGTAAAGCGTTATGTGTATTGAATGAATATGAATATACAAGCTGCTAACAACATGGATAGATAACATTATATTATTAAGATCAAACAATACATTAATATTCTATCATTGACAACAAAGAGAGCTGAGAGTGAAATAATAAACTAGTAATTAATTTTCTCCCGAGGACTTGGAGCTTGCTGAAGAGATGTTACTTTTGGGTTGAGATGATGTTGTTGAGACAGTGGTGGTGGTGCTCTTCACCTGTGAGCTCTGGTTGGAAGAGTTTGAATCAGTGAAGAAAACAATGTCCTCCTGGTTGTCCACAAACACTTGAAGTGTCCTTGGAATGGGAGGCAAACCCACATCCAAGATCCCTTCAAGTATCTGAACAACCTGAGCCATGCTTGGCCTATGACATTCATCATCTTGGACACACCAAGAAGCTACTTTGATTATTCTTGTGACCTCTTCAACCTCAGCATTTCCCTCCAACCTAGGATCCAAAAGGCTAACCACATTGCCTCCTTCCAATACAACAGTGGCAGCCCATGTAGGGAAGAACTTCACCCTCCCATCATCACAAGGCTCAGAGTTCCTCTTGCCGGATACAAACTCGAAAAGCATCATTCCGTAGCTGTACACATCTGCTTTGGGAGTTATAGGCACCCCGGAGATCCATTCAGGGGCAAGGTAGCCTCTTGTTCCTCTCATTGTTGTAAGGACCCTGCTGAATTCTCTTCCAACAAGCTTTGCAAGGCCGAAATCCGCGACTTTCGGACAAAATTGAGCATCTAGAAGGATGTTCTCAGGCTTGACATCGCAGTGTATGATGCAGTCTCTACAGCTATCATGAAGATAAGTCAATCCCCTGGCCGTGCCGAGCGCAATTTGGTACCTCATTTTCCAGTCCATGATCTTGGAGTTGTTCTGAAAGAGATGAAACTCTAAGGAGCCATTTGGCATGTAATCATAAACCAATAACTTCTTGGTGCCTTCAGAGCAGAACCCTCTTAACCGGACAAGATTAACATGTTGAAGTGTCCCAATAGTACTAACTTCTGTTCTAAACTGCTTCTCTCCTTGGCTAATGCTCTCAAGCTTCTTCACTGCCACAACACTTGAATCATCCAAATAGCCTTTGAAC
>JASCZI010241692.1:12411-59493 GCA_036250425.1 Stylosanthes scabra
GGTTGCGTTTTGCAGGTCTCGGTACCCAAATGCCACCAGTGAACCCTCCACCAGCTTTCCCTTCCCAACCATTCTCCTCCTTCTCCGAATCACCAAGCACAGAACAAGGCCTAGGAGAATTCCTATTGCAACAACACCTCCCACAATGCCACCAATAACTGGCACCTTGTTGCTCTTAGCATCATGAAACTCAGAAGCTGCAAGCTTGAGGAACAAGGTTTGTCCACTGCTATCATCTGAAGATAGCTGCTGCAGGTTCAAGAGATCTCCCTTCCAAATTGAACATTGGTTACTGCCATATGCATAAGCAGTGCAGGAACAATTGTTGAAGCAAGTGGATTCACATTCCTCTATAGTTCCTGCCCCTACTTGTTCTGAATGTTTGGGTAATGCCATGTTTGGGATTGGTAGAAACCTGTCCTTTTCACCATTAGAGGGTTTTGAACTCTCACATTGCAAACTTGTTTTCCTCACACACCCTGCTGATTGATCCTGAAGATCCCAATCAGACTTTGATTTTGGCTCAAAACCTTGCAAGCAATTGCAGTATGGCATGGAGTTCTCAGTGCAGCTGCCGAAGGCGCCACAGAAAGCATAAACCTCACACTGCCTTCTGGGCTGAGACCAAAACAAATTCCATTGCTGAGTGGTATCCAGCCATGAGAGTTGCTTGATCTGGCCGGAAACATCCATGACGAACCGCGATATAATGGAAGAATTATAGACTGTATAGGTGAAATAGCTCTCGTTTTCATTGGAAATGAAGCTGAAATTGTAGATGTAATTCAACCTCATCTCAGGGACTAAGCTGAAGATATGTCCATTCCATGGGCCACTAGTCCAATACTGTTCAGTCTTGTTCCAAAGAATAAGGTATGCAGTGCTTCCTTTAGGGTCCAATTCCAAAGAGAAGAGGCCAGTTGCAGGGTCTTGATTGTTCTTCCATGAAGTTAGATACTGAGGCTTCTTTGTTTTGGTATCAAGTTTGATTTTGCCACCGGGTAGCCATGTATCTGTTGGGTGATCAAAGCTCTGCCAAATGGCTTCTTCTGAGGATGATGCATTAGGATTGTTACTAACTATGAGGTTTCCATTATCGAGAAGAATAGATACTAGTGGTGCAGAAGGTGAAGGTGAAGTAGGAGAGGTAGTTATGTTGGTTGACCAAACTTGAGTTTGAGAGTGGTCAAAGAGAACTAAGTTACCCTTTGAAATGGTAAAGGTGGCAGTGTTCTTATCAGGGACAGGGTGGTCTCTATTGGCAACCCAAACAATGGTTTGTAGAGAGAGCTTCTCGTACCACATGCCTATGTAGTAGTTAGAGGAGTTACCTGGCTTGAAGAAACCGAGTTCGAAGATTCCACCTTTGGAGAGAAGGGTCTGGTCACCGGAGAGAGATTGAGTTGCGGAGATGGCGGTGAGAGCTGCAAGTGCTAGGGAAGGAGTCAATGAGAAGAGGAAGAAGAAGAAGAGGGAGAAGCATGGGTTGTTCATGATGGTGGTGTGTGGTGCCTCTAGTTAGCAAGTTGGAAGGGATAAAGAAGAAGAAGATATTTTGGGTGGGAAATGGGAAGGAAGTGGAAGTGGAAAGTGAAGAAGAGAAGAGAAGCACCAAGTAGTGGCTGGTGTGGTGTTCCATCAGATTGCCTACTCTCGGTTGCTTCCCACAAAAGTTTGATGACATTTGTGGATGCTCTGCAGAAAAGTCAAATGATAGATGGTTTATGTATTCAATCAACTTTTTAAAAATATTTATGAATTTTTAATTTAAAACATTGTTTACTTCATGATTAATATTCAAGATCACAAGAAATTTTATGGTACTTTCATAAAATATGTAATGGATATCATCATAACCTTTAATGTTGACGAAGACATTGGCGATGATCAAGTTGAGCTGTTGAGACTTGAGAGGTTAGTTGGGAAAAGACAAAGTGGTATTAATGCGTAGGGTTGGGTACATATAATCATATATAGTTTTCACCGGACAATGAAAAATCGTAGGTGTGACCCCTGGTGGGGTCGTGGGGTTCCGGTTCATGGGGACATCTACGACGTTCAATGTTCTTCAAACTTCAAATAAACTAACCCACCCTCATCTCTTGATGATACAGATGGGGCTTTCCATTTATGCTAACAAAATATAATCCATTTCATTGAATGAGTTTCTCTTCCATAGGCTATACCACATGACTCTGTCTAGAATATACTCTCTGACGGTAAACCACTTGGGTTTGGTTTGGTTTGGTTTGGTTTGGTTTGGTTGCTCAAGTAGTTAATTCATTTAATTTTTTATAGATTAATAATTAATTATTAACTTATTAATATATATTTTGAATAATTGGATACCTTCAAAATTCTTTAAGGTGTCTATTTATATGATAATATCCGATACATATGTTTCCCAATTTAATTAAACTCACCTCATATTTTTTATTATCCAGTATTGTTTATTATTCTTGACACACAAAAAAAATATATATAGAGAGAGAAAAGCCACCGACTCAAGCCATCTGCTACATCTTAAAGCTAGTATTTTAAATTTCTCTCGTTCGTTAATTATATTGTGAGTTTCCATCAATAAATAAATCCAAAAAATTAGTCATTAGTGCCCTATCAGCTAGGCCATGGATGATGGATGTAACAGAAGGTCAGATTCAACTAATTACTAATACAACAGGAATTAAAACAGCTGTGGCTGAAAATTCCCATTGACAATAATACCCGCTAGTTTGTTCATTGTACTTAACAAACACTAATATTTAGAAGCATTTTAATGATGTTACATGAAAAAATTGAACCATGCATCTTCTGTGGCCTAATTGATAGTAGACGTACAAATGTCCGTTAGCTATGCTACTTAACCCCCACAATTCTTCATGATGCCTATTATGTATTGTTTTCATCGTTTCTGATTTTGTCTTCTCATCGTATATACTTATGAGCTTTCTTCCTCAAAGACCGTACTAATTACTAAATAATGAATCTAATCTACGATACGTCCTTATTCAATTCGCTTTCCTTGTTTAATTTGTTCTTGATATCCATTTGTCTTAGAAAAAGAAAAGACTGTATGCTAAATTGCTAACATAATATCAAATATTTTATGGACAACGTAAACAAATTTTATTTATTTATTTATTTTAAGCGTTGAGTTATGACTAACTTGTAACCAAGAAATTCGGGAGCTTTCTATTATGGATTGGTTGATGTAATGACAAATTAAACAATGAACAATGAATATATTCAACCAGGCCGCGCGAATGGGTAATTAAAATATGATTTGTATGATTATTTCCTTGTAACATATTTTATACTTTGTACACTGGAAAAAGAGAAAAATATTTGTACGAAATGCATGTTCTTGGTCTTGTTTTATTTTGCGTAACATGATTGTTGTATAAAATAAGAAACTCCGATGAATGGATAGGAATGGATAATTGTTAATAAGCAATTAATTATTCCAGTAAAGACATAAAAAAGGATGAATAGCCCAAAGTCCAAAGGGTAGGTACTAAGCTACATGGATAAAAAGACTAATTCACCCTTCTCCATCGATTGAATAGTGCGTTGTATGCTGACGAGTGACGACTAAGACTAAAGCATGAAGAGTGAAGCGTGAAGTGTGAAGAGAGTGAAGGAAGGAAGCAACTGATAAATTATTCAACTCACTCGGAGGAAAAAAGAAACAGAAGCTTCTCGCATTACCGTTTCAATTCCCTCAAAACATTAAAAAAAAAAAAAAAAAAGAGAGAGGATTAGGAACACCGAACATCTCTCTCGGTTCTGTCAACGGTGGCCAAAACCGTAATTTCAGATTTTGTTTGTCATGAAGCCGCAATCACCGGTTGGCTCTGAACCGGATCGTCCGCTTCCCACTCTCTCCCCTCGCTCTCCTTTCGCCGCATCAGCCTCCGGTTCAAACCGCAAAATCGCCATCGCCGTCGATCTCAGCGACGAGAGCGCCTACGCCGTCCGCTGGGCAGTACAGAACTACCTCCGCCCTGGAGACGCCGTCATCCTCTTGCATGTCCGTCCCACGAGCATCCTCTACGGCGCCGACTGGGGCTCCGTGGAAGGCGGCGGCGGTGACGAATCATCGGAATCGGGGGAATCAGAGCAGAAGAAGCGGGAGGAGGATTTCGATAACTTCACGGCGACGAAGGCGAGTGACGTTGCAGAACCGTTGGTGGAGGCGCAGATCCCGTTCAAGATCCACATTGTGAAGGACCATGACATGAAGGAGAGGCTGTGCTTGGAGGTGGAGAGGTTAGGGCTTAGTGCCGTTATCATGGGGAGCAGGGGTTTTGGTGCGTCCAAGAGAGCTTCAAAGGGTGGAAGGTTGGGGAGTGTTAGTGATTACTGTGTTCATCACTGTGTTTGCCCCGTTGTGGTGGTGAGGTACCCCGACGAGAAGGACGGTGGTAACGGTGGTTCTCAAGGCAAGGTTGTGGATGAGGGGGAGGTTCTTCACCCTGTGCCTGAGGAGGAGCACGAGGTTGAGGAGTATCATGATGCTCAGGATGAACAACACAAAGGTTTGGCCTTTACCTTCTTTTGACTACAAATATTGTTAGTCAACGCTTTTTCTTATTCCTTCTGAAGAATGAAAGTCATTGTTTCTGTATTGTTAAGAGTTTAATACTTGAGTTTCTGTTTGAAAATAATGAGGATCATATCAGGAAGAATTAGAAATGTCATTAGTTATTAGTATTCCTTAGTGTGCTGTTTGGAAGAAGAGAGACTGATAGTTGTAGAGGGAGACTGGGATTGAATTAAGTTTGTTATTGTGTTTGGTTTAAAATTTATTAAGAAATAGATGCTGGGAGGTAGAGATCGAAGTAAGTCAATGAAGGAAGAACAAAGACTAACATTGAAAACTTTAATATTTAGTGAGGTCATTTGAGTAAAAAAAATTATTAAAGTTCCAGTCTCCCGTCCCGTCTCCCAGTTCCTCCTAACTGAAGGTACTGAAAATACTGTAATTTTGATAACTGTTATTGAAATTTTAGTTCCAGTCCATGTCTAACAAACACAATATTGAGTTTCAATCTCCTAATCTCAATCTCAGTCCCAGTAACAAAACGCTACAGTGAGTGATTTTTTAGTTACTGTTAGTTGTGTTTAGCTTCCGCTTAGGACTGGTGATGCATGCCTATTCTATCATTTTAGTTGTTCATGTTCATGACTAGTGCTTGTGCTATTTGTTTTAGTGTTACCTATATTTAGCTCATAGTTAATTATTCGTTTGATGATATTGTGGTTCTCATAGGACTCTACTATTCTATGCATGAGAACAACCAAGGGTAATACAGCCATGTAAATTTTCTGCCTAAGAAGACTGATTCCATTATCTTGACCTCTTTCTCATCCTGAATTCTAAATTCAATAAATTCATATTGCCTTGATAGTTTATATATAAGTTTTCAGTATATATCATTGGACTTCTGGAAGTAAGTTCTGAATGTGGTTTACTTGAGATTGTTTGATATGCCTAATGCTGCAATTCAGAGGGCCGATGAGGATGATATATATTACCTTGAAATATAGCATATGATGCATACGTTGCTGCCCAAAGTCATATTTGGTAGTTGTCAATCCAAATCTCAATGTGTCTCATCAATGCATTTCATTACAAAATCATGTCTAACATGTATGAAACTGATCATTTCATTCTTTTCGATTTGCTACTAAATAATTTTATACGGTTAGAAACTATAGACACTAAAGAAGCTGGATTGAATTCATTTACTACTTACATATTTTAAGTTAGACTAATTTTTCTCGTGTTTAACATATATATTTTTGGTGTGTGAACAGATGCTTGATAAGAATACAGAGCAATATCCATATCCTACTGACTGTCACAGGTAATATGCATGAGTTACTTTTGTATTTTGTCATTAAACATTTCTCTATCAAGTTTCGTAGTCAGCTGTTATTGACTCCCATTGAACTGTTGTGATGTATATATCATGAGCTATGCATTAAAATTTGTGTGTCTTTAATTCGATTTTCAGAAAGGAGTTACAGCGTTAAGGCATGTGCCTGAAGAAGAGGAAGGACGTGTGAAATTTGAGAACTCTCTTGGACAAATGATACATTGTAAAGCGTTTGTATGTTTGTTTGTTTTTCTGGGTCAAGAAGCGGTTGTTTGTTGATTAAGCATTTGTATGCTTTTGTACAAGTTTGTTTGGACACTGCTTCAATACTCATTGAAAGCTTTGAATATGCTATCTTTCAACGTCGTTGCTTGTTTGGTTGCACTTCAGTGTTTGGAAACCATTTTATAGTTTATACATGAAGAAGCTACAAATACCAATAACATAAAAAGAAGCAAATCTGTTACAATGAATATCAGCTATGTAGTGTTACAATGTTGAAGTTTATGTCAACGGAAAGTTGAGCATTCTTATGGAGAGGTCTTGCTCTTGCCACAAATAATTCTCAAGAACTATGAACTTAAACTACTTAATACCTCTATAAACATCAAAGCATTCTTCTATCTCTACACACAGTGAATCAAACGAAGAATCAACTGAAGCAGCCAATTTCTTGATCCGTAGCATAAATTAAAAGACTAGAAAAGGCAATTATATTAAGTAAGATTGGAGAAAGAGAGAGATGTGCATAGAGCAACTGCAGGAGGTGAACAAGAAATGCTATTTTTTTTTTGGACATGAAGAGATGCCACTTAAAAATCGATCCACTTAAAAATCGATGTACTTACAAGTTACGACCCAAACTTGGACTAAACCTGTTTTTTCCATTATTATATTTTTGAACGGGGAAAAAATTCAAAAACAACAAGGTGATGAGGAAAAACATTTAGAAGCCCACAAACCAACCTTAGTCTAAAATGATCATGTCACGTTCAATCCAAAAAAGTACACGTCCAATTTTTTAAAAAAAAAAATCTAAAAAATGTTCCATGTATTAATGACTCTGACATCCATTGGAAAATTGAGAAAAGATACTTAAGGGACTATTCAAGCTTTAGATACGAGGTATTACACCATAATGAAGTATTACACCAGTCTAAGGGTAATATTAAAAATAATTTCCAACGACTTTCAATTGAATCATTTATGAGGTACTAGTCTGGTCTATCTGTTCAACGTAACATTTCAACAATGGTTTTTTCTTGGAATATTGTTTTTATTAAATCAAACAAGTTTGAACTAGCAGTACTACAGTAACTTATGCTTATCCCGTTAGACAAGCTATGTTCAAGGGGCAAGAATATAATGGTTGGGTTGTTGAGACTCAAGACGACTTCACCACTCACCAACAAGGTAGGTAAATTACCACTGCCGAAATGACAACGAAAATTCAACGATTCAACGGCTTAAATTATGACATAAAGGTGCAACAGTACATTAACTTAGATGAAATTTGGCAAAAACAGTGTACCTAACTATTATCAATTAGACTATTAGAGTGCCTAAATTTGTAACTTTTTTTTTCTTTTCTTCTCTTTTCAAATTATCTACTTTAACTATATCACAAAATGACAACCAACTTGAGTTGGTCTAATGGTCAGCTCACTAGTCCGCTTAAGTAAGTGTCGGGGGTTCGAATTATGACTTGTGCATGCAGCAACTCATTCGTCAACAACAAACCCTTAAATGGAGCTCAAATCCACGATAGATTAGTCCTCGACTTATTGGGATGAGAATATTATGGGCAACAAAATTATATCACAAAATGACAAAATAAGTGTCTGCTTGATGAGGCTCTGTCTGGGTCCATGAAATAACAACTTATCCCCTCCCATTTCATAACACTTGACTAAGAAGTAACAACATTCAAGAGGAATAAAAGAGATTTCATACTACATTGAAGATCATACAAATTCAATAATAATAGTTATGTCGAGTATTGAACAAAATATTTTGCACGATCTTTTTATGTTGTTGGTAAATGGCAGGCAAATTATCCTAGTGTGCTATATAAGGCTTTACCTCTTGCTTTCACCAACCATACGACGTAAAATGGAGAATGAATTTCTCTGGTTCGGCCACTAACCCAAGTCCACGAAGATTTGTAGGGCTACTCACTTGTTTTGTGTTGTGAGGCAAATGAAAATGTGTGTTGGCTGGCTGCTTAGCTTTTACCACATCTTTGCTCACATGCTATGCATGCTGATTGGGCAAATCTTCCCACCATCGCAAATTCGCAATGATGTTTTCTTATATGCAATCAATACTAAAATCTACGGATTTCACACTACTCCACCTATCCATCAAGTGCCCTGGATACTCGATCAATTTTCTGCTGCAAGATATGTTTTGTACATTATATTAGAAACCCATATAAAAAACTAAAAAACTTTTATTAAATTTTTTGAAGTAAAAACACAACTACGACCAAACAAATTAAATTAAACATAGTATTAAGTTATGATTTTACGAATTACAAGAAATAGTTCTTCAAAAATATAAGTAACAGTAGAAACAATAAAAAACAAAAGTAAAAAATATTCTTTGATTAGATATAATTATATGAATACTTGTTATGATAATTGAAAGGTGTTAAATATATGATATCAAGAGTGTTATATAATTAGTATAATTTTTTTTTCAGCCAACTAACATATTTTTATTTGTTGATGTAAAATAAGAAAACTCAAATATACTAATAAAACATATGTATTAACCAATTTAAAGAAAAATAAAAAGTATAGGTAATCAATAATAATTTAATTAATAAATTAGTCAATAAAAAATAAAACATTCATAACTGTTGTAGTACTGTGTATAGAATATTCACAATAAAAGTCATAGAACATCGAAATCTAAAACAACCATCAACCAATTTTATATTTTTTTTAGAAATAAAATATCTGAAACCTAAAGAAATAGAACATTTCATTTAAATTATTGACTGATGTTGGTTGAATTTTCGTTTTACATTGTTAAAATAAAAATTGCCAACCCTTAAATATTTCTCTTAAAATTACATTAATTAAGGATAAGAAATTGAAAATTTACTGAACAAAACCACATAATCAAGCATAGATTTGACTATAAAGTCCAAAGGAGAGCAGAATCTTCTAGGTGTTACTAGAAAGAAGCCTATTAATGCGTGTTACCAACATACATGCACATGTTACCATAAATACAAAACTATATAACCTCCACTTACTATCGTGTGGCAAAGTAAAATGAGCCAAGTATATAGCATATAGCTTCCTCAACCATACATTATTCTAAATGAAGGGAAATTTGATATAGCCCTTGCAATACTTTCCCATAATGAAACATTCAATGCTGGAAAGTAATGAGGAAATGCGTGTCGTTGTACTAACCTTGTAACCATATCCGAGCATGCATACCGAAAGCATAAGCTTAGTTCATCTTTACTTTACTCCATCCTATGGCCAATATAATTTCAAAGCATATTGTATTGTGTGGGGCTACATTGTTGTAACACCATGGCTTACATTACTTCCCCAATCCTATTCACCATATATTCTATTAGTCAACTTCATATATGAGTAGAGCTAGATACTTATATATCCTCCACACTATGCATAAGTTAAAATATCTACTAGCTCGCACCAAAATATGGGCCATGAAATCTTTATGGTGGCATTAAATGAATCATATGTCATCATTTCTCTTTTATTTAATTTTATCATCATGTGAATCCATATATATGATATATCATTATCATCCTTCATCATTCATGATAATAAACAACGAAATTATTATCTATTAAGATGAGATTGAACTATATAATACATACTTTCATTTATATAAAGTAAAAAATATCTGGAAATCAGATAATAACAACATCTAATAAAGAGATAAAATAAATAGTATTTATATGTATGACGATATCCGAATTTATCTAATAAATAGTACATATATTATCCAAAATTTGTTATGTGTTGTTGTCTTTAATTATTTTAGAACTGATTCATAAGAAAACTTATTTTATTCATGTTATTTAATTTTCCTAGAATAATTAAATAAGCAATCAATTATGATAATATATACAGAGATAGAGCTAAATATTATATTGCAAAGAATATTTTGTGAATAATAAAATAAAATGACTATATAACTTTAACAGAAAGAATTTTATATAGAGTCCAGCTTAATATATAAAAATAAGAGTTTATGTTATCAAAATCAGTTATTAAAATGAATAATTAGTGTATAATATATATTAAAATATAAAATATATATATAATTTAATTATTTTTAGTATATATTTTATATTCCAATATATAACTGGTGATTAATTTTAGTAGTTAATTTTAATGTGTAAATATAATTATTTTGAAAATAATATACATGATTCATATGGAAAAAAATTGAAAACCATAATTAGATAGCTCTAACTTATTTTTATCTACATATATACAAATTCATTGTCTAAGTAACATTTATTTTTCTAAATTGATTTCAACTTTTAGAAACTTATAAATTTGAATCCTATATTCTTATATATATCCCAAAAAAAATACGTTTCAAAAATATTCTAATTTAATTTACTAATCAAATAAGTCTGGTCAAATTGTAGCTGTACTTGCTGGAGAGTGGAGAGACCCAAGTCTCTGTGAAGTTAACGTTTGACACTTTGATGTAGGTGGTGATCATGAGAAATTGAATTTAGCAATTAGCACCGTGTCCGTACGAGAATCGTTATTAAATTTGCACCGCTCACTTATCCATCATTAGAAATTTAATACTTATATAACAATTCAAGCTTCTCCGATGCTTCAAGTTATGCTAACTAACTAGCTAGTAGTAGCTAGCACTATATATGCTTCAATAATTATTATTATTTATAAGGTTTAATTTCAAATTTTGTAAATTATAAAGAAGAAAATTTACATGCACTCAGATTTTAATTAATCCATTGATGACATGAGCAGAGAGCAGGGTTACTCGGTCAAAAGTCAATACGCGAAATCCCATTGACCATGCGACCGGAGGTTGAACGTGTCGAAAACAAAATTAAAGCAAGACTATAGAAGAAAAAAAATAAGGAGAGGAGAAAAATCTTTGATAAATGATAATTTTGATACTCCCTATGGGAAAATAGGGAATAGAGAATAGATGAAAAGTGAGAAAAAAAAATTGGATTGTCGTTTTCTGAGAAAAAAAAAAAGAGGGCATTGGTCAGCGCGTAAACTATAACTATGCTAGATGCATCTAAGGACATTCAAGACACCACACAGATGGTAACGGATCAGTATCCACCCCCTCTTCTCTTCTTATTAAAGCATAACACAAAAAAATCATAAACCCCAAAGCAATATAATGCATCCACCACCATATATAACCACCGTTCATTCTCCACCACATGAACTTACCCCCCACTACTATATACACATGCAACTATTATTTTATCACTTTTTATATATCTATATCTATGTAATTCTTACGATTAACCTTTTAGTAGTACCACCATCATTTTCAATTATTTCGTACGTGCAAGTGTCTCGTTTATATCCCTTACCTAGCTAGCTCCCTTGGTTAAAATTCAACGTTATTTTCAATTAAAATAATGTGATTAGACTAGACTACAAGAGGATTAATAGATTAATTATTGTTAATTATTATTACGCGCCATCCTTACCATGTGTTTCAATTCTAATAATTTGAATGGTTGTTTGATGAATGGCTGGCTGATTTTCTAGGCGAGCCTCCCTCAGCCACAACTTCTTTCTGAGGCTCTTAAAAATACCTTTACTCGCTTAGTACGACTTTCTTTTATATTATTATTATTATATAATATAATTCATTAATTAACTCTTCTTATACTATAGTACAAGTAACAGGTTTTTGTATTCTGATTTCAATAAAGTTGAATTCCCTCTATCGTATAAAGCTTTTCATCCACTTGATGTGATGGCCGGCCACACCACCCATGATTATTATTTATGTTCTACCAATGACCAATGTGCATCCAAAGTAGCATGCTCATGCAAAGCGAATCAATCTTTTTTAAGTTTAATTAATTTTCATATTTAATTATTTCTTGTATTAAATTAAGTACATTATTATAACGATAATCATGCTAATCCAACTGGGCCACAACCACAAGGGGGTAATAAGCTAGCTCCCAGATATTTGGCTACCACAAGTCACAACCACATTAATTACTAAATTAAAAAAATCAAAATATCTAGCTCTTAAATAATTATATATTATACTAGTAGCACCTAAAATGTGGATAGGAGCACTACTATGACTTGACCTTGTAAGACTAAATTATTAATTGGTTGGTGAGATGAGAAAAATAAGATAATATTATTGATTTAAGAAGAGGAAGGAGGGAAGGTGGTGGTGCAATTCCAGAAACATGGCACGTGAAATAAGCATGGATTAATGGTCATAAGAATTGGGAGGTTCCCATTGATTTCGTAATTCATATGTTTGTCGTTGCAAGGCAAATGAACATGAACTAATCTAATAGGACTATGCTAGATAGATACCATAGACAATAGCATAACCGCTCCAGCAAAGCAATTTCCTCGCACACCACCTAAGTAATAACTGCCATAAACACCAAACACAATATAATAATATATAAAAAAATCGCAAATATGTTAATTTTAAATTTTTGTCCACAATATGCATATATAAAATATTAAAATTTATAGATAAATAGTATTAAATATTAAATATAATTACACAAAAATATTAGATAAATGTTGTATTCGAATTGCATGCGGCATATAATATGACAAGAACTAAAAAAGTAATTGTACTTGGTTGCTTGCAGAATGCAGATGATAGAAGGAAGGAGAAAGTGAGAAAGAGAGTTTTGCAATCCGTAGCCACAACCACAAGTTTTCATGCGTCTGGCGTGTCTAACAACTGGTCGTAACATTTTCTTACTATAACTCCTTTCTTTTGTCTTTTTCGCCTTCAAATGAATAACCAACAACTTAAATATCCCACACCAATTCATTTTCTTAAATTGGAATTTAAACTACACGGTGTAGCTTTCAAGCTTCATTAGTCATTACTGATTCCTTGGGTTGGGTTTTCTAACAAGTTAAGATTATCTATCTTACAAAATTTTCTTGCCTTCAAGGCCCTTAATAGTTAAATCCTCAGAACATTTACTAATTACTACATTCACTTTTATTATTATACAATCATATCAGAAGTAAATGCATAGTTCCAGACTTTGATATTCTGAATAATGAAGAAACAATTCCTTCTTGCAATAATAATAGATAAATACAAAAAAAAGAAGACTATTGCATGTACAAAGGAAATTTAAAGGAAAAAAAAAAAAAAAGAGAAAGAAGCTATTATATCTCTTCACCAGATTCAATAACAATCTTAATCTTTAAAAAAAATAAAAACAAAATAATTAAAAAAATAAAACAGACTCATACATGATGATAGTCATAGTCATAGTCATCATCATACAAAAAAAAAAAAAAAAAAGGGGGAGCCATGAGTCATGAGTGCTGTTAGAGGGTGTTAATCAAAGAGCTGAAGCACAAAGCCACCAATAATTTCTTATGGTACCAACGCCCAAAGATCGTGCGGCTGAGATTACGCCGCGTACTCTCCTCATCAAACGGTTTCGGAGGCTCTACAATCGCAACCGCGTGGCCCATCAAAACTCTCCATCCACAACGCTGCCGCCGGCCTTCTCCCTCCGCCGCTCAACGCCGCGCTCCACCGCCATACCCTAACCAACCAACCTCTTCTCTCCATTCCCCACTGTACCTCCGTTTACATCTCCAACCTTTCGAAACATCCTAACAAAACATTAGAGAAAAAAATTTAATAAAAAAAATAATCATTTTCAGGAAGAATCAGTAACAAGTAACCGTGTTTTCCCCCAAATCCGTAACGGAATAGATGTATATTTTTTCTTTTCTCTTTTTCGGCAACGTATTTTGGAAGAGAAAAAAATAATTCTAAAGGAGTAAGAGTACAAACCAGAAAATCGTGATCCTCATCGTGACGATGCCGTTTAAACGGAACTGTCTCAGAAAAATCCTCTTCGTCGGCGTCTTTGCACTGGCGGCTAACCGAATCTTCGCTGCTGGATGAGCTCGGAGCCGGCGGGGACGGCGCCGTAGATGACCATGGCACCACCTGGTTGTCGCCGTCTTCTTCCTCCTCGTCGTCGGGTTGAACCTCGTCATCGTCGTCGTCGTCATCCTCTCCGTCGTCTTGGAGATCGTCGTCCTCGGTGTCTATGTCGTCGTCATTGCCTCCTTGGCTCTCCTCCGCAGAGAGCTTGTTGCCGCCGGCGCACATCTCACAGAGCGAGACGGTGTTCCCTAACCTGTGACCGGAAGCCTTCCAGGGGGTGGGTGACTGGCAAGCGTGGCAGAGAAGGGTTCTTGTGTGCCTGGCAACGAGGAAGTTAGCACCGTGAACGTTGGCGTCGCAGTCCCAACAGAGGCTTGCCTGGTCGGACTCGCAGAAGGCCCTGGCCGGAACCTTGCACAACTCGCAGATCTTCATCTGCAGCGTCTCTTAGGTAGGTCGAGACTTGAGAAGAAGAAGAAGAATTAAGAAGAATGATCAAATTCTTTTAGTCTTACGGTTTTCCTCTTTGGTTTGGTTTTGGTCTCTTCTTCTCTCTCTTTCTCTTTCTAACTGTATGTGCGTGGCCGGGATATATGGAGTGGTTTTCTTTCTCTCTCTTGGTCTGCAAGTACGGTATGGGTTACAACTTAGAAGGAAGAGAAGAGATTTTAGGGTGCAACTTGTGGCTATATATAAATAAAATAAACTCTATTCTTTATTTTATGTTTACGATATTTAATTAATAATGTATTCCATATATAAAAATATTAAACTTCCCTCTTATTTGAATATGTTTTTAGTTTATTCTATTCTCTTTACCTTAGATTTATACCAATTTTATTTACATACTAAAATTAATCATTAAAATCAATCATAATATATAATACTATTAAATATTAAATATATATTGAAAATAAATAAAATTATATATATATATATTTTATATTTTAAATATATTATATATTAATTATTAATTTAATGACTAATTTTAATATACACTTAAAATAACCCATTTATTTAAATTGGTATTTTTGAAAGAGTGTTCAAATATTATTGTTATTGATATCTCACGGTATTAGACTTTATCCTTTTCATTCTAATCCAATCTGATCCGTTAGATTGATATACAATTACACATGCAAATCTGAATAGGCATGTCGTATCTGATCAAATTTTGTCACAAAAAATAATGTTTTTTATTCCATGTTGTTAATTGCATATATAAAAGTTTTTTTGTTTTTTTGTTTTTGGGTGTCATCGTATGTAATGAGATGAGATTCCATATTTCCATGCTATTATCATTTACATTCAGGTAGTAAAGTGAAAGTTAATTATGTTTATATTGTTAATTTGAGAAGGTTATATAAAAATATTTAATTATATTTTTTCATATATTTATACATTCAAAGGCTAAAATAATAATCTAAATAAAAAAATTATTAAATATATAATAGTGCAAAAGAATTGAAATATTGAATTAAATCTTAATATACTAGTTCTCAAATCATGACACAAATTAAAAACTTAAATAATTTTTATTTAATTTAGATTTGTTTAACTTAAGTATAAAAGTAATTATTGTCACACCCTTAGCTTTAATTATTCACTATCTTAGAAATCTATAAAGATTTGTTAAAAATTAAAGCAACTAATCAAGTATTGAACTGGGTAAAGACAAATTAGCAATAAGTGTCTGAGGGATGAGCTAGCTAGTTTTCATTCTCAAATGTGCAAAATTTATTTATTTAAAGTAACCTAGTATTTATTTTTTTTCTCGTAGTAATCTTTTGAGTACTTTTTTCTCCTTAGCTAAGTTTAATCATTACTAATAAGTAACTAATAGAATTTAGATAATATAAATTTCGAAGAAGGTATATATTATCATTAGTAGAAATTTTAAAATTTTTATTTTAAAAAAATACGTAATGAATATATTAAAGATATAAAATTCATATTTTTATAAAAAGTTTTCAAGTAATAACTTCAATATGTGTCATTAGGTTTTTTAATGAGTAATTATAACTTTAATCATAGGTCCCTGAAAATATACTTTAATCATATATGATCAACTAATAATAGCTCAAAATTTGGTTGGCGGGTTGCTACCGGCATCATAATAAATTCTCATCAATACTTCAAGTTTAACTACTAGTACTATAAATAAATGAAGAGTAATAGACTTGGCTTGGTTAACTTTATCAAACTAGACTACATATTATGGTAAGTAGAAGAGTAGCAAGGGGCTCTCAAAATGTCAGAAAATTATGCATGACCATTTATGAAATAGCACTTGTTTTTTGTTAGTAGGTTTCTTTCTCCAACTCTATCATCTGTGATCTTATCATTTTATTTCAAGATCCAATCAAACCATCCAAATAATACACACTTTTTGTTTTCAAATATATAAGGCGTAGCTAACATCTTCACCATCATACATGTTTGAGGGCTTAACGGTACCTTAATTTGTTGTTAGCCATAATGATTCGCCAGCCAAGGAAAAATAGTAAGGTCATAATAGGCTAATAGCCAATATAATAGGCATAACATATGTGGACTTAATGTAAAGAAAGGTCTCATCAGTGATGAAAGTTTGTGCTACATTAGCTGAATGATGTTATGCATATAAAATTTAGCGTGTTTTCTCTATTTGTTTTTAATTATAAAAAGGGACAAGATTCTTTAAAATCATTTTGACGTATAAATCTTTATTCAAACGGTGGGTTGATCATTATCATTTTACCAGGAAGCAAGTTTTGACAAAATTCCAAAAGGATTACAACATAATTGAAGCCCACCCCCTAATATACATTAAAAAAAATTCAAATTAGAAATGTGTGTTCAAATGAAATGTATTATTTCCTTAATTTAAAAACAAATAAAAATTCTTGTTGCGGTCAAACAATAATAGTTTTGTGAACTACACGAAACATTGATGGCAAAATGGCAATGTAACAACTCACAGCATCTCTTTTTTTACCATAGAGTATTTTAATTTGAAAAAGAAACAGTTGAAAATAGTTTGATACAGCTACATGTACAGTAAAACAGTAGAGTACTGGTATTAATTAGAAGTGTAGAAGTTAAATGAAGGAAGAAGCAAAGGTGATGGTGACGTGGTGTGTAAGGTTATGTGGTGAAAGGGGATGCCAGGTGTCTCTTTTGAGGGAACAAGAATGCTTTTGTGCTGTGTGTGGTGAGAGACCCTCTTTCGGATTCGGGTCGTGCCGATATTTTTATAGCCTTGGAAATTTGGGAGAAACGCGGTGCCTCCACGTGGCAAGCAAAGCATCGTGTAGATTCCGATTTGCTTGCGTGGCTTCATTTCATTCACTGCCTTCACTCTAGGCCATGTGGGATATATATCGATGGATGGATGTGCTCTTCTCCACCTGATTTGATTCTCTTTCTCTCTTTCTGTTTCTCTCTCTTATATCATCGACCACACCCAACCCATAATTCTCATCACCAACTCCAGCCCTTCCTTTTATCCGTTTCGCAAACGCAGTCGCCTGTTTAGGAAGCTGAAGCTCACGCCCTATGGTAGGGCCCACACCCACGTGGTCTACGGCATTTTTTGCTTTTTCCATTGGCTAATTCATGTATTCAATATTCTCCGATCCTTCCTGCAGCTACTATACCTCTCGCTCTTCTGAGTGTGTTTTCAATTTGACAAAGTTTTGGAAGTCATCGTTAAAGGGATAACAGGGAGTTAATATTATTTTTTATTTTTTTTATTTTTCACTATTTCTCTAATTATACTTATTGACTCCTGGTCCTCTAACATTGGTTCATTATTCTTATAAATTTTTATTTTTATTTAGAGTAATACTAAATGCATATTTTATACATTCGTATACAACATTTAGTAACATGAAAAAATATGAACATTAGTACAGAAAATTTTTTTCTATACTAATATTAATATTTTTTATATTGCTAAATGTTGAATACATAACGCATAGATTTATTTTTTATTTATTTTACTTTTCTTTTTAATATAATTATTAATTATTATTCTGTGTGCGGTGATGGCAGAGGTAACAACTAACAACCTCGTTTTCGTAATGAGAATGGAGCAGTAGAGATTCCAAGTCTAGAATAGCCGTTTTTCATTTTTCAACGTTGGTTCGTCAACTCTTGTTAGTGCACGCAGACTTGAGGTTATGATTGTGCCTCTTTTTAATTATGTAGAACTTTTGTGAATATAATAAAATATAATTCATGATCCATGTATTTATATTATTTTATTGTTTTTGCTTGAATTTAAGCCATAGAATGCCTAACTTTGATTTTGTGATCGATATCGGGTATCTTCACTGTAGGGGTTCGTAGTGTTTGATTGTTTTTTGTTTTCTTTCTAAAAAGAAATTAAATTATGTGTCTACACTCTACATAAATGGAATAAACTACTATTCTTCAACATTTTATCAGCTTCCCCTTTAGATTTCAGATTTTCAGTAAAGACCTACCATTTTTTTTCTTCTCATTTTGGTTCTCCAATTTCTCCCTCTCTATTTTACTATATCTACTAACAAATAATTTAGGTGCATGTGATGATTTCAGTTTCGATTGCTAAGGAAATTAACGAATCTAGTGAACAGTGTATATATATGAACTTCCCCTGATACAACCGTTTTGTCTATAGATCTATTGACCTGTCTTTGCAACCTGCACATGATGATCATGACCGTACCAGCAATTCAGCCAGGACGATATATATAATTCCTTCGTTTTGTTTCTTCGCTAACGTGTGTTTTGCATTTTTAAATTTTATTTTTATTTACACAAGGCATTATTATTGGTCGTACAAATTATTAGTTGGACTTTCATTAATTTACTTATAAAAAACGCTAAATAGTAGTAACCTAGCTACTACTCAATGAGATTCATCATTATCGAATGATTTATGAGAGTTGATCTTTAAAGTTTAAAACATCATCACACATGTTGGGTTTTGAATCAAATTTATATGGTAGCATTCTTATGTGGTAGCCTTGTTGCAGCTTAGTCTATAATAAGCAAAACAAGACAAGCTTTCACAGGACCGGACACTTTTGAACCACTCTAAAATGACTATTGTCTCATATTATTCTATCATGACCGATAAATTCATAATCAAGGATGATATATAGTTCTTGATGCGTACCATTGTTATTTGTTGTATGAGTAGTGTTTCGCAATTTTTGGCTCATTTTCTTTTAATGAGTTTCGGCATAGATGAATTTTTTAGTACACGAGAATATGGCCAAAATTGTTGTCATATGACCACAGTGAGACATTACCAAATTTTGAAGAATGTATATATATATATATATATATATATCCCATAGGGAGACTTGCAACTCTGGTAGTGTGGAATGATTTAAATTTTCGACACTCATTCAAAATGAATAATAAATTAATCTTCAGAGAATACAAATTGGTTATACTTGTAGCTTTTGATTCTTATTCTTTCCCTCCTTTTCCACAAATTTAAAAAAAAATATTTTTTTGTCATGAATAGGACTTTCCCACATTTTCTACCTCCTCTTTTTTTTTTTTGAACAATGCTCCTCTTTTCTTTTCTTGTTTTCTGCCTTTTTTACGTATTCGTTTGTGGGCTTGTAACCTAGAGCAACTTGGCCCAACATAGATCTCAAAGGCAGAATTAATAGCTTCCAAAGCAAACCCAAAAATAGCTTGGAAAGAATATCGGAATAAGTATAACTAATGGGCTCGTGAAAGCCCATAATCTGGCTCAAAAGTCATAACGCAATTCACAATGGAACGTCATATGCTTTTTTTTGTTGGGCCTGAATGTTGTTTGCTTATGCAGACCAACAAGGCAAACAATACAATGTGACGCAAGTGCAAGGAAAAAAAAAATACAATGCAACGTTATTATTACAAGTCTAACGTCTATGATCGATATGAACTCTTGAATGAATATAAGTATGAGGCATCCCTCACCCTATGAGCTAGCTTTTGGAGCTGAGTTAGGACCACCTAATCTCAATTATAATATGGTATCAAAGTCTATCCGATCTCATGTTGTTAGATCACCCATCAATTTATGTTCAGACGATCATTCCTAAGCGTGGCGATTGATTTTTTTTTAATGATGGTTGAGGATTTGAATTTTGCCGTGTACAAAAGCAGAAAGTGGCAAACTTAGTGCTCCCTCAAAATATGGACCAATTATCGGCATATCATTTGTGTATTCGTCAGGAAGGACCATTTAATTGGGTTTTATTTTATGTTTCTCTGAAACAGGACCGCTTGTAGCATTGATTTTTATCTTATGGTTATGGGTGAATTCTAGTTTGGTCCTGTCAAAATAGGATCCCAAAAATCCCATGCCTTGATGTTGTGCTGTCTCCATCAACCAATTGACGCGTGTACTGTGAGTGGGGTTATGTGGTGCAGTGAGTCACCTAAATCAACCTTAGCATTGTTTATATGGGTTTTGATATATTTATTTTTGTGGCACAAGCTGTGTTGGCCAAATTAAAAATTTGGCAAAATGCTGATTCGTTATTTTTTTTTGGTAAACAAAAGTTTAGGTGAGTTGGAGTTGCTGATTCGTTATTGCAATATTGGTTTTAGTTCTTAGTTATGTTATTGGGCCATACAAGTTTTTGTTAAATCCTGCGGCCCTTTTGTTTTCCATGGTGAAACCCAAGATTGACCAAGACAATAAGGCTTATAAAAATACACTTAAACAGTAACAAAAAATGGCTACAAAATGGTCCCATAAAAATTTATAAATATATATGCAGTTATGATTATTGTCATTATTAAATTTGTGAAAGTTATTATTATTATTATTATTATTATGAGAAAGTGTTGGGAGTCAATATTAAAGATACAATAGGGAGCCAATATTATTTTTCCTTCTTTTCTCTTTTCTCTTTTATCATCAATTATTTTTCTAATTATACTTATTAGCTCTTTATTGATCCCCTAATATTGATTCCATAGCATTACTCTAATTATTATTATTATTATGGCTAACATTATTGAACCATATGTGGGGCATCTAGATGTTTGGAACATCTCGACATTATTATGTGTTGTTTTAAAATTAGTATTTATTAATACATTGGTGCAACTTTAACTTTATAAAGAGTGAATTTTTTTTTCTTTTAAAAATATTATGATATCATATATACCCATAAATTTCGAAAAATGTTCACAGAAGAATCATTAGTCAGAACATATATATATATATATTCAAAAAATTTTTTATAGAGTTTAACTATCTGATAAAATTCATACCAAACAAAAAATTTTAGTAAATCTTAAAGACCTACATTAATATTAGGTGTATATGTATCTCAGAATGGCAAAACATATGATTAAAAATTGATAAAAAAAAATATTTTAAGAATAAACGAGTAAGCATTTATTATAACAACAGTTATCATGAGGTACTTACTGTCATTCAACATATACACAAGTTTTTTTTTGTTATCTTTCAGAAATTAAAGTTTGAGATAAAACTAAGCTAGAAGTATTTGAGGTATTTTTTATTTTTTATTTTTAAATTTTATGCACATGCACTAGTTTTTTTTTTCTCCCTAATTTTTCTAGATTTCAAAATTTGCCATAAAGCTAAGCTAAAAGCATTTAGGGTCATCTGATTTTCTTAAGAACATTAATAATATAGAGTTCTAATTCATCTTCCAAATTATCTTTTTAGTAGCTAAAAGAGTAAATAGGTGAAACATAAATGTTCTTTTTTTTCAAATTATCAAAAATCTTTAAAATTTAAAATTTTGTTTATTTAAAAAGTTAGTAGATGAATAATTAAATTTATGAGATAAAACTTTCAATCACATTTGTTGCCTTAATCATCCTAACATAATCCTGTTGTTAGTATAAGTTTAGGGTTAGAAAAATCTTTGATGCTTAACACTATATTCATTAAATAAAAAAAAATATTCATAGGCCCAATATGACATGTTGGATCTGCCAAGAACGGTGTAATTTTACAAATTTTAATAAATTGTGTGGTACCATAAAAACAACTTCTCCTGCACAGGTGGTCTTTTATTCTCTCCACGTATTGGACAGAGAAACAGCACAACGCAGCAGCAGACATGGGATTTTGGGAGTCCTCATTTTGACAGGACCATACTAGAATTCACCATGGTAATGATCGATAATAGCGATTCAATGCACATTATGCTACTCAATACCCAATAGCATTCCAGCTGGTTCTCATGATTCTACATATATTACGTGCAGATAGAGGCCACAAATATAAAAAGAAGAAACTGACAAATAACGAAGACTTTGACGTTGGCTTGCATGCCATTGACTCTATCAGTTCCTCATAAACTAATTAAATTAACCAGGTTATATTTAGGAAAACAATTAATATTGATATATACATAAAACACACAAATACATTCTTATTAATCACTTCTTTAAATGAAAATTTTATGTGTTTTATGTATTTTATGTGTAGACCTAGTAAAACCATTATGGAAAATGATCCGTGACTAATACGTACTGGTGCATGTGGAACGCGGTTGCATTGATATTAAGAATTGGGGTCTTGTTGTAGTATATGTGTTTTTATAAGGGTGATAGTATAAATATAATACTTTTGGGGGTTATTGCTAAATTTTAGAGTAGTGAGGTCTATTCGTCTACGTTCAGTATAGTGTCTGGCTATCTGCAAACTTCTAAGATAGATAGCAATATAGCATTATCATTATCCTATCAAGATTTAGGTATCCAATTAAACAGTAAGTATCTGCAAACTAAATTGTTTCAATGACTATCTCTTTTATGTATCAGTATTTTTAATTAATGAAGTTTAACTCATATGAGTTAGGATTTAATAATACTGTTGTTAATTTAAGTTAATGTTACCTTTAGAAATTAATTTTTTTACTACTTAATAAGATATTGTAGCTGCTAGAATCTATCTAGATGTCAGCGGACGACTTTGACTTGTATTTGTATAGCAGGGTTTCCATGTCCTATTAAGAGTTATTGGCCATAATTGACTAAGTCAAATTCATTGCATATTGGCTCCAAGCTATGGAGTAACGACCTATGAATTACACACAGGACATGGACGTGGGACACGACACACGATATAGCGAAACGTTAAATAATAAAGTATGTTTAGCTAAAGAGTAATGCTAAATAACTAATAAAAATTCAGCCAATTTCAGCTAATAACTTGAGTTAGATGTTTTATTTCTTTAAGTTTTGGATGTTCTGTTTCTAAAATTAGTTGATAGCTACTTTAGGTTTCAGATGTTCTATGATCTTTATTGTGGATATTCTGTTAATAGTGGTTATGGATGATCTACTTTTTTATTGACTGATTTGTTGATTTGAAAATTATTGGTTACCTATACTTTCCCTTAGCTAAAAATGCATAACATAAAGTATCGGTGCTTCATAGCTAACGACGTGTCGTGGAAAATTTCTTGAAGTCACAAGCATACTAGCCATGTTGCTATTATATGAATGAAAAGTTGCAAACTGAGGAACATGTATCTTATCGTTTCTTAAATCAGTCAATTATATATGCAAGTGATGTTTTGGACAAAAACACTAATTAACAACTCTCAACATGGAAACTTTTTCCACACTGTTAATTAATCTTAACTGATGACTTTGAAAACACAAATATACAAATAAAAACTTATAATAATAAATAATGAAATGATCAAAGCTAAGTACTGCAATGTTTTCAGTTATTGGTCTTCTCTAATCATTAACATTAACATTAACATGAGAACCCTCACTCTTCTTCTTCTTCTTCTACTCTACCTCCTCATCAATGCTTTCTTGCATGCATATTCCACAGAAGATACTTTAAACACCGGCCAAAACATACCTAGAACTAGAAAAACTCTTGTTTCAGCCGGACAAAAATTCGAACTAGGCTTCTTCTCTCCTCTAGAAAACCCAACACAAAGTTACCTCGGTATAAGGTACAAGAACAACAGAACTAACCCAGGAAAACCAGTAATGGTTTGGGTTGCCAATAGAGACAATCCTGTTCTGGATTCCCATGGTGGAGGAATCTTCAAAATTGCACAAGATGGAAATCTTATAGTCACAAATTCATCTGGCTCAACATTCTGGTCCTCTAAGCTTAACCAATCAAGTTCCAGTAACAGAACAGTCAAGTTAACCGACTCTGGCAACTTAGTGTTGTTCCAGCATGATAATGGAACAAGCTACATAGTTTGGCAAAGCTTTGAACACCCAACGGACACTTTTCTTCCCGGAATGGAAATGGATAGAGCCATGGAGCTTACTTCTTGGAGATACGACGGCGGCAGCGGCGGCGGCGGAAGAGAGAACTTCACCTTCAAGATGGCTCAATCAGGAAACAACCGTTTCCTAATCTTGGATAACCAAAACCAACTTCACTGGGAGAATAATGGACTCAATTCAGATGCTTTGTCCCCTGATGTGTTAAACTACTTGACAAACTTTACAGGTGCACCGTTAAATCGTACATGGAAATCATTTTACAACATGTACCAAGATACAAGGGTTGTGATGAACTCTACAGGGGAGTTACAATTTTGGAAGTGGGAAGAATCTGAATGGATCATGACATGGAAGCATCCTTCTAACACGTTCAAGATATACAATTTCTGTGGTAACTTTAGCAGCTGCAACGTTGATGATTTGATGCCATGCAAGTGTTTGCCAGGGTTTAGGCTTGCTTCAGAGTATGGGATTCAGAGCTATGAAATGGGGGTGGAATTCCCAGGATGTGTGAGAGAGTCTGAATACCATGAAGACAAAAGAGACATGATGTTCCTCAATTTACCCAAGATAAGACTTGGTGTGCCAGATGAAATGGTCAATAATGCAGAGACTGAAGCAGAATGCAAGTTTCTGTGCTTTAACAAGTCTGATCCCCATTGCCAGGCTTATTCATACAACGCTTCTTACAATGATCGTATCTTTACTTCTTCTTCTTACAATGTTCTGGTCAAGAGTTCAGATATAGGTAAATTTTAATTCATTTTGCAACCAAACTGTGAGATTACATGAGTCTCTCACTACTCAAGAACATTGGAACTGTGTATTTTTTGCAGATCCAACTGCGGGATGTAATCCTTGTGGCATATATACAATTCCTTATCCACTAAGTACGGAGCCAAACTGTGGAGACCCGGAATACAAGTTCGACTGCAGCTACTCTACAGGGCAGGTAAGTTTCATGATGCCAGGAGGACAATCCAAAAGAGTTACTTGGATCGACGAAAACACCAGAAAATTTTACATTGAAGCAGATGATACAGTTCATTGTGATTACATCTATCAAAATGACAGGCCTGATCCTCCATTTAATGTGACTAATTGGTGCTTTAAAGAAAATCAAATAGAGATTAGTTGGCAACCACCGGCGGAGAGGCCTTGTAATAAGCCTAATGACTGCATAGGTTTCCCCCATTCAACATGCAGGCCAACAACTGAAGGGGAAAACAAGTGCCTTTGTGATCCAAAATATCAATGGAATGCCACAATTTCAACTTGTACCCATGTTTAGGTTTCTATCTTATGTAATCTCTGAAAATGCGGTGTTTTTCTAATGAGTTTAATCTGTTAATAACATCAAGGTTTGCCTATTTATTTGACTGGTGATTTTGAGGGTGTGATTTCAATAGATTTTCTTCCATATGCAGATGACTTAATTTTATGCTAGGCTGCTAAGCTAGAAATTAGTATAAAAATTTTGGTGTCCTGCATTATTATTATTTGATGCTTTTTATTTACTTCCTTGCACAGATGAGAAATCAAGAAATCATTTGGGGGACCGACTACGTTTGATTCTCATAGTAACTCTTACTGGTGTGATTTTTCTAGCAAGCACAATGATATTTGCTTATACATGGAAAAAAAAAAGTAGCCCCTAAGATAGGTAATAATTTTCTGTTTTATACTTTGAATTATTCACCCATTTTTTTTCATAATATGTTAGAATTGAGATTAGGTGGGCCTAACTCAACCCTAAAAGCTAGCTCATGGGATAAGGGATGCCTCACACTTATATTCACTCAAGAGTCCTTATCCTTCATAGATGTGGGACTTGTGATATAATAATCGCAATTAATCTCTGAATTGAGTTCAGACAAGGAAAACATTCAAATTCAGGAGAGCTTGTATGACAGTGCCAGGATGTAAAAGGTTTAATTGGTTTGGGATGTTTAGAAGAAAAAGTCAGTAAAGGCGTTGAACTTAACATTATAAAAAAGATTTCACATACATTCAATTATGTATTATAACGTGTTACTTGACATGTAAGTTACTTATTGAAGCAACTAACATTATTCCCTAGGCAAAGTTAGACATCTAGTTATTAGGTGGTTAGATGATTATTATCTAGTGTAGTAGGTTGTATGGCGAGTCATGGGTAGATATTTTTCTGTAAGCTATCACAATATATATATATTGGAATACAGCATATGGCACATTGAGTTTTGCCATTGATGATTCAACTCTTGCTTTTCTGCAAGACTGAACAATGTGCTTCTTGATGAAGTCACACAAACCAAGCTTTCTCCTTCTCAAGTCTTGTTTAAAGGTGCCTCACTCTCTCAAATTCCACGCTCACCGCATCATGTTGAAGATGCAGGGAGAGAGAAATAGAAAGAGGTTGGAGAGAAAAGGAAAACTAGAAGAGGAAGAAGACAGAGACTTGGTTCACAGAATGGCAAAACTCAATGTTCCATATGCTGTATTCCAATATATATACTGTAATAGCTTATAAAAAAATATCTGCAGATTACACAAAATATCTGCAGGTCCATGGTTCACCATACAACCTACTACACTAGATAATAACCATCTAACCACCTAACAACTAGATGTCTAACTAACTTTGCTTATTGAATAATGTTAGTTACTTCAATCAGTAACTTACATGTCAAGTAACATGATATAAAAAGAGTAACCACTTTTCAAGAAAACAAATATGATGATTAGTATTGATGCTTCAGCTCTTTTTCTATTTTAGGAATTTTTCATTGACATAAAGTTGTATAAACTGCTTTTAAAGAAAAAATGAAAGCCCATTTTTATGTACCTATCTTAAAAATTTTCAGACAAGAATAAAATTAAGAGAAATCGAGGGCGATTTTATGACAGTGAAAGGCATGTGAAGGATTTGATGGAGGTTGAGGGATTAGAAGAAAAAGACCATGAAGGCATAGAGGTGCCTTATTTTGATTTTGAGAGCATGCAAATAGCAACAGATAACTTCTCTGATGCAAATAAACTTGGAAGAGGTGGTTATGGACCGGTCTATAAGGTGATCAATGAGGCATATAGATCTATATATCCATTTTAGTTTATTTACTTTCTACAGATCAATGACACAAAATGTTATTTGTATTTTCAGGGTAAGCTCCAAGATGGTGAAGTTGTTGCAGTAAAACGGCTTTCAAGTTTTTCTTCACAAGGCTTAATAGAGTTTAAGAATGAGGTTGTTTTGATAGCCAAACTACAACATCGAAATCTTGTTAGGCTAAGGGGCTATTGCATCAAAGGAGACGAAAAGATTTTACTTTATGAGTATATGCCTAACAAAAGCTTAGACTCATTCATTTTCGGTTAGTCTCCAAACTGCATTTATCAGTATGATTTAGTTCATTCCAAATATATCTTGTTCAATTACTAACGGCTCTATTTTCATTGGCATGCAAATTTGGAATTCTGCGAAGATCCCGAACAAAGTGTACATTTGGATTGGCAAATGAGGTTTGACATCATTTTAGGAGTTGCTCGAGAAATATTATACCTACATCAAGACTCCAGACTAAGAGTAATCCATCGAGATTTAAAAACTAGCAACATTCTTCTAGATAAATTGATGCAACCAAAAATTTCGGATTTCGGATTGGCAAGAATAGTACGAAGCAAAGAGAATGAGGCGAATACAGAAAGAGTGGTTGGTACCTAGTAAGTTTGAAATAAGAAATTGAGAAACTGATAGCTTGAATAAAAAACAACTTTTATATACTAATTATTATTATTTTTTTGACAGTGGATATATGTCTCCTGAATATGCATTAGATGGACTCTTTTCAACAAAATCCGATGTTTTCAGCTTTGGTATAGTGGTACTAGAAATTATAAGTGGGAAAAGAAACACAGGATTTTATCAATCCAGCCAGGTTCCAATAAGCCTTTTAGGCTACGTAAGTCTCACCCTAGTGCAATACTTAATTTGGCTTCAAATTTGTTTTATACTTATAATTTTGTTTCATGATTGTTCCAGGCGTGGAAACAGTGGACAGAGAATAAGTTGATAGATATAATGGAGATAATTTAGCAGAAAGTTGCAATGAGAATCAGTTTAATAGGTGTGCACATGTTGCACTCTTGTGTGTCCAAGATGAACCGAGTCAGCGACCAAGCATGTCAAGTGTAGTAACATTGCTTGATAGTGAGACTTCAACCCTTCCAACTCCAAACCAACCAACATTTTTTGCAAGCAGAGGTCAACCCACTTTTTCTTCCATTAAATCAGCAGAAATAATAAATATGCAATTTGAGAGTACCACTCATTATCAGGAATGTCGATAGAATAAGAATGCTCAGGGCTTGCCTTCAAATGATATAATTAGTTTTGCTAGCTAAAGTGGTCTTGATTATTTGGTATACAAAATAGGAAACAAGTAATGTACACCATGGAGTATTAAATTCCAGAATTTACAACCGTTAATTGAAGGGTTATAAATCTTTATATATTAAAATCAGTGATTATAAATTCTAAAATTTAGTATTTTAGAATATACCTCACTTGCTTCCTATAAAATAATTAGTTTTGCTTATTAATTATTCCTTACTTCTACGTTAGTTTTCAAGCCATGGATTTGCATTCCTTTTTGAATGCTTGATCATATTGATCACACAAGCATATCAATATCATCGTGTGCACATGTCTAGTAGGCATGGAAACAAGCTAGAGGCTAACAGGCCAAGCCTGTACTATAATTATTAAGCTTAAACTTGATCTATTACATGATAAAATGTTTTATTTTTTAAGGATAACTATTCTTTTAATTATAAAAGTTTGAGATCAAAATCAATTTGGTTATTATCATTATATGAGTAAAATTTCAAAAAGCCCCTGATAATTACATCGAAAGACAACGATGCCCCTGATAAAAAAAAATACAATCAGGCCCTTGATAATTATCATTGTTAGACACATTAGCCACTCTTTCAATTATTTTTCTCCGAATATGTCTACGTGGCAAGTTAAAGATATGATTTGTTCATTAAATAACATTCATAGCTCATGGTGGTAGGTAACAATCGAAAAATTGAAGAAAATTCTCTGCAGAAAAAATGAGTCCTATAAAATAGGGTTTATTGTCTTGAAATTGAGCAAGATAAGATCGAGTTTTATAAAAACCGATGTGGCTAGATTGATTCGTAACATAATGTATCGTCCAAGGTGATGTTTAACGACTAGATCACAACTTGACGTGCTACATATTCAATTCTATTAACTCTAGATAGAGGACATAGATAGAATGGTGAATTTGTCCATGATGATAAATATCAAGGGTCGAGTTGAGGTATTTTTTTTTATCAGGGGTCTCGTTGTCTGTCTAGCAATTTGTCAGGGGCCAGGGCCAGTACGGATATTCACTCTTTTCGTTGTCAAAATTATCCATAACATTCTCATTTCTTTCAAAATTAGCAAAATGACTGTTTTGCCCCTCCCATTAAGTTATATATAAAAAAAGGCACACCGAAGACAAACCCTTCCATCTTTCCTTTCGAGGATTTACTTTTACTTCCTCTTCCCCTCTTCCTCCTTATATTCTCCCTTCTATTTTGGAGTTAATGGGAACAAGAGGTCCTTCAAAGGTAGGAATCACCATAATCAACTAGATGGAATTGAGCTTCTGGGCCTGAGATACTAATGGGAGGGATGGGAATGGTGAAGATGGTGTTAGGGTTTGGCTTAATGGTTTGGGGTTGGGTCATTATGCATCTGTGTTTGAAGTTTATGAGGTGGATGATGAGGTTCTTCTAATGTTGACACTTGAGGATCTCAAAGACATGGGGATTAGTGCTGTTGGCTCAAGAAGGAAAATGTACTATGCAATTCAGAAGTTTCGAAAAGGATTCTCGTGAGATCGAACATCATTTTTTTTGTGGGGGCTTTGTTTTTTAGTGCAGAGTTTGTAGCAGAGGAGGATTCTGATTCTCATCCATAGCAAAATTCAGAGTTGTAGCTTTTTATTTTCTTCTCTTTAGTCATGGAACCATTTAGGTCCTTCACTTGTTCTTATTTGAGAAACATCATTTTTACTTTTCTTAGCTCAAATACATATAAGATATAACGCTGCTACAAATTTTGTTGCAGTAGAATTCATTCATGAATCGTGAGGAGTGATATTACAGGGGAAAAGAATCTTTCTTTTTATACATAATAATATTGAAGGTTTTCTTTCTAATGAAAAGGGAAATCCCATCCTTGAGATGTGTATGTTTTCTCTTGAAGAAATTTTCATACCACAAACACTGAAGACACTCCAAGGAGAGAAGAGTGAGTTCGCCGGTGTTGATATGTTTAGTTGCTGTTGAATGTTTTTTCGTAAAAAAAATTTAATGAGAGGGCCAAAATTGTTAGAAATGATGATTTTAAAAAAAATAATTAAAATGTTAACAATAATTTTGAAAGGAAAAAAAAAAAACTGCGACAATTGATTTTGATTTCAAACTTTTATGACTAAAAAATTAGTTATTCCTAATTTTTTATTTGGCCTCGTCAGACCCGTGGCGTGTTTAAAAAGCAGCTTGATAAAATAAAAAACAATTAAAAATTCAACTCTACAACTATAATTTAGGGTCGTCAAATCGGCGGGCCTGGCCCATTTAGTCTTCGGGTTAAATGGACTAGCCCATTTAGCCCGGTTTTATACGGGTTAGAATTTTTCTAGTCCGATCCATTTATGGTCAGCCCGACGGGTAACGGGTTGGCCCGTTTAATTAATTAATTAATTAATTAAAAAATAAATAAATATTTTAATTTTTAATTAAAAAAATTACTTTTGAAAAAATATATTTTTTTAGCCAACAAATTTTAGAAAAACAAAGTTTTTTAGTTAATGGATCGTGTTTTCGGATCGGATAAGATAAAATATAGGTAAAAAATACTATTTTTTAAGATAAATTAAATAAACAGGTCAGTTCGTTTAGCTCGTTTAATCCAGATTTTATTCGGGTTAAACGGGCTAGCCCCTTTAAACCCGAATTTTAAACGGTCCAAACTCAAAGACAAAAGTCCGTCCGTTTAGATGGATAAACCGGCTGGCCCGACGAGTTTAGCCCATTTTAAAAATCCTACTACAATTTAAACAAGTCATTATGCAGCTGAGGGCATAGCTTAGTTGGTGAAGAGTATCCCACAAAGTGTTGGTAAAAAAAAAAAAGTCATTATATAACTACCATGGTCGTCACAATAATTAAGAAAACATGCAATGCAAATTTTAACATTACCAATTCCCTATTCATATAAGTAATTATATATGCTAAACAAAAAATATAACTAAATTTTAAAAAACAAAGATTCATCTCCAGAACTAATATTCAATGTTTTAATATTCAATGTTTTAACGGTCATAAATTTTTAAACTTACAAAATAAAATAACAGCACGAATCCATAAAAAATCTAATATGCTATATATGAAAGACAAGCAAAATTTTCAAACTATAATATATCAAGATTAATTTCAAATCTTTAAAATAAATTCTTTTTCTTTTCTTTCTTCATGCCATAAGACCTTCAAATGAAAATATTATATTATTATACATAATGCAATTTAAAAATTATAAAAAAAAAATATTATAACACAAAAAATTATATTTTTTGCTCTTTCAATAATTTAATATACCAATTAGTTTCAAATCTTTAAAATAATTTCTTCCTCTTCTCCTTCTTCACACTCTTGAAGCTTCAAAAAAAATTATATTATTATATGATGATTCAAATGAAAAACTATAAGAACTAAAGTAGCATTATAATACGTAAAATTTATACATTTTGCTTTTTTAAATTACACTTGTTGCAAAGTTAATCCCTTCCACAAATGAGTGTTGCAATAGATTCTTCATTCAATCTTAAACGAAATCCATCAATAATTCTTTATCCGGCACTAAAAGTGGACTCTGATGCAATAGCTGAGACTGTAATAGCTAGAACGTCAGCAACCATCTTTAACAAAATCTTATACTTTGAGCTGTTATTTTTCCACATTCTAATGCACTTAAAGAGTTGGAACTCGCATTAGGAATGTAGAGATCCTCTTCAAGATAGTTCATATTTCAATGGAGAAATTGCTTGCCTTTGATGAATAATACTCATAATTTTATCAAATCCGATTGCTACTTTAGGTCCACGTATATTGGAAGAAGTGTTACTGTCACAACTAACATTTTCTCTACCACCATTATTAGGTATTTCATCCTTGATAAATATAACATATTCATCATAAAGCAACTTCAATGCATTCTTAACCTTTTCAATGTTCTCTTTAGCTGCTGATTCAGGTTTGTATATCAAAGGAAAGTAATATTCAACAACTTGTAATTTGCACATGGAATCCAAAACACTTGCAATTGTCTTAAGTAGATTGCATTCCCCCAATACTTGTCAAACTTTGCTTTTATTGTTGCAGTCATTTCTCTCATAATGATATAAATTTGGTGTTGGGTAGTGACTTCATCAAAAATCTCTAAGAGCTTACAAACCTTCTCAACTTTTTTCCAATCATCTTCAGATGGTTCGTAGGTGTAATATGGCTCTTTTTTCTTGGATGGAAAGAGAACTTCAAATCAGTGAAAAGACATTACAAAATTTTGAAGAATATGTATATATATATATATAGGGGCTGATTCAGGAAACTAACTTTGCGGTGGTCGAAAATATTATTGAAAGTAGTAGCAGTCCAAACTTCTTATAAAAAGAAATCGAAAATTAAAAATTTAAAAAAGCAAATATTGTTTATATATTTAGCAACATTAGTTTCTTAATGAGTTTTAATTTAAAATGGAGAAAATACGAATAAATCACGATATAAATATTTCACTTTATCTTAAAAATTAAATAAAAATAAAATAATAAATTTCATATGATAGTCAAAATGAGATAAGTTCTATTCTATTCACCATTATCTTTTGACATGATAGAATGTACCTAATTTTTTTTATTAATTTTAATAAAAAATTAAGTACAAAAGTATAGAAAATTTTACCAAAATTAATAATTTCATATTAATTATAACTAAAAGTTACAGTAAATACGATTATTCAAAATAATGTAACCTAAACTGTATGTATATATTAGTTTATCTAATTTTTTTTATACATATGCTTAAAATAAATAATAAATACAACGTATATATGTAAGGTGTAAAGTGAAGTTCAAGCAATAATACTACATATACAAGTATTTTATCAACCAAGTCACAACCAAGGTATTTTATCCCACTCTCATTTGGCGCGTGTTTGAGAATGGCGTTCCTTTTGAGGAGAGAGAAAACCTTGTGCGCGTATGTGTCAGAGTGGTTACCAAAAGGCTTGGTTGCCTAGATGAAAACAGAACCGGGATTTTAAGAAACATTAAAGATGATTTTCATGAAAAACTGAACCGGAATTTCAAAAAACAATGAAGATGATTTTCTTGAAAAACTGAACTAGATTTTTATGAAAATCGGAAGCATGCCTAAGAGGATTTTTATTAAAAAGGCAAATCGGAATTTCAATAAGAACTAAACCGGATTTTAATGAAGAATTGAACCGGATTTTACCACTTAAATGTGCTTAAATCTACTCTAACGACTAAAAAATAACTAAGAATGAATTGAATGAATCAAAATGGATGAATAATGATGAGTTTAATGAATGGGGAGATGAAACACAAAAAAAGGGAAAGATAAGGAAGCGTGTTTGAGAAGGGCGCGCCTTTTGAGGAGAGAGAAAACCTTGTGCGCGTGTGTCAGAGTGGTTGCCAAAAAGACTTGGTTGCCAACATGAAAAACTGAACCGAAATTTCAAGGAACAATGAAGAGGATTTTCATGAAAAACTGAACCGATTTTCATTAAAATCAGAAGCATGCGTAAGTGGATTTTTATTAAAAAGGCAAACCGGAATTTCAATAAAAACTTAACCGGATTTTACCACTTAAATATAGTCAAATGTACTCTAAGGACTACAAAAGAACTAGGAATTAATTAAATGAATCCAAATGGATGAAGAATGATGATGAGTTTAATGAATGAGGAGATGAAACAAAAAAAAAAAGATAAGGAAGCGTGTTTGAGAAGGGCGCGCCTTTTGAGGATAGAGAAAACCTTGTGCGCTTGTGTCAGAGGGACTTGGTTATACTTGGTTGCCAAAAAGGCTTGGTTGCTTAACATTTTCGAACATGGAAGACTTGGATAAAGTTGTAACAAGATAGCCACCAAAACCAATAAGATTTTCACTAAACAAATAGACATCAAATAGCGTATATTGTAGTTTTGAAAATTCTTGGGGGCCAAGGCCTACCGTGGCCACCCCTAAATCCGTCCCTATATATATAAACAACCATACTAGTTAAAAATTGTTGTTATATGGTGAATTGGATGTTTTATTTTTTTAAGTTTTAGATGTTCTGTTTTTAGGTTTTGGATGCTCTGTTTCTAAAAAAATATATAGTTGGCTGAGGTTGCTTTAGGTTTCGGATGTTCTATGGCTTTCATTGTGGATATTATAAACAGTAGTTTCAGATGCTCTATTTTTTGTTGGCTGATTTATTGGTTAAAAAATTATTGATTACCTATATTTTTTCATATACAAAATATTACGTAGGAAAACTTGCAACTCTGATTCTATGAGATGATTTGAATTTTCAACACTTCTTTAAAATGACTAATATATTAATCGGCAGACAATAAAAATTGTGGCCATTACTCAAATGAAGATGCCAAAATCATCTTCATATGAAGATTTGGTCTTTTATACTACACTTTTAAAAAAATAGCAATACTTTTAAAAAATAACACTTTTATAATATACTAAAATCTAACTATTCAAGATCTCATTTAATGGTCAAAAATAAAATTTTTTATATGAAGATACTTTTAAGATCTTCATGCTACTATTCAACAAAAATTGGTTATACTTGTAGCTTTTGATGCTTATTCTTTCCCTCCTTTTTCCACAAATATTTTTTAAAATTTTTTGTCATGAATAAGACTTTCCCTCATTTTCTACCCCTCTTTTCTTTTCTTATTTTTTTTGGACAAATTCTTTTCTTGTTTTGTTCCTTTTTTTTCGTATTTGTTTGTGGGCTTGTAACCTAGAGCAACTTGGCTCAACATAGCACTCAAAGGAAGAATTAATAGCTTCCAAACCAAACCCAAAAGTAGCTTGGAAAGAATATGGGAATAACTGAATAAGTATAACTAATGGGCTCGTGAGAGCCCATAATATAGCTCATAAGTCATAATGCGATTCACAATGGAACGTCATTTGTTTGTTTTTGTTGGGCCTGAACGTCATATGCTTATGCTGACCAACAATACAATGCGACGCTAGTATAAAAAAAAAATACAGCAAATCACATTTCCTTGCATAAGTAATAAGTGACTTTATTTTAAAAAAAAAAAATTGACTTGGAATGCTTAAATTTATAATCACTTGTGCGATGCGCAAAAAAATATGTAAATTTTTAATATGTAACATAATTTTTAAATGTATTTTAAACTATCACTACCAATATATATTATTTTAATATTATAATTATTAATAATTATATAATATAAAGAATTGAAAAAAGAGAAATAATTTTTAAAAATAAATTATAACTATATATAATATATTAACAATGAAAAAATATATCTATTGAAATAATAAAATAGAAACTAATTTAGTATAAAAAGTAAAAAAACATTTGACAAATCTTGCTATCCTGCAAAATCTTCTCAAGATATTCCACTTTTTTATAATCTTATGATATAAATATTAGAGTTCCAATCCAGCTTACTTGGTGGACGTTGGAAATAAAATGTTCTTTCTCAGCCATTCGGTGGGTCAGAAAGAGCTTACATCAAAGTCATGTTTTTGTGTCTTCTCATAAGACATGGTACTAAACAGAGATATGAGTGAAGGTGTAAGACCTTTTCTTTTTTTTTGTGATATATATGGTTGCTTTTAATCTTTTGGTACCTATTCTAATATTTATGAAGATGTAATACTTTTTTATATTTGTAACATAGAAGATCAAAGTGTAAGAATATGAAAAGTTAAGAATAAAAATAAATAAATAAAGAATACCAATAGAGAATATCAATATTTAAAAGGTAATATTATAATTTAATTTGAGATTAAGGTTGATTAATAGATAATATCAATAGTTAGAAAACTAATGGAGTAATATGAAACATATGAAATAGTAGTATAATAATGTTATAATGGTTACTATATAATTAGACTCTTCTAAGTAAGAAGCTTTGGAAAGAGGAAGCTTTTGGAAGATTTGAGAATGCCTTGATGATGTGGCATTTAAATAGGAAAATATTGAATGTGAAGCTACTTTGGTCTCTCTTTTTATATATTATAATAGGTGTGTTTGAACATTGGGATGACATGTATATAGAAGAGCATTTCGCCACATAAAATCACCCGAAAAAGACACTAAATAGATAAGACCTAAGAGATAAGTTAAAAAAAACAAACAAACTACAAATACAATGTGACGCTGTCACTTAACAAACTTTGTTGTTTTAAATGATCCTCCAAATAAAAAGCTAAATCCAAACCAATCAGTGGTAAGTTAACTTGTTCGCTCAAATAAAGGTCGAACTATGGACCAATTATCGTCAAATCATTTATCTATTTGTGAGGAAGAACCATTTAATTGGGTTTTATTTTATCTTTCCCTGGAAGAAGACCAGTTCAATTGTTGCATAATAACTAGTTTGTATGCTTGCAGCATTGATTTTTATTTTATAGTGAAGTGATGATCGATTATAGCGATCTAATACCAATATATGCATATTACTTAGCATTCCAGCTGGTTCCCATCATTCTAGTTCTAAATATATAACGTGCAGACAGAGGAAGCCACAAATATAAAAAGTAGAAACTGACAAATAAGGAAGACTTTGACGTGGGCTTGCATGCCATGCATTGACTCTATCAGTTCCACATAAACTAATTAAGGTGATTAGATTATATATATGTACCCCCTAAGACTAGTACTAGTGATTGTCGAACGCGCTTGCATCAATGTTAAGAATTGTTCATTCAAAATGAAGTTGTAAATTAAAGTTGACTGAGAGATATTTGCATGCTGTAGTTTCTTTCTCTTTGAGAATATCCAACTTTTCTACATGTTTTTAGCCAGTCTTAAATATAAGGATAATCAATCTGTCTTATGCATAGTACAAACAATGTTCAGCTAGCTACAAGATATGAGAATACATTCAATACCAATACAAATTTGGAAAATTACACCAACGGAGAGAAGGCCCTCGGTGAAATGCATGATGCTGACATTTACAATGCAAGAGTTTAATCTCAAATAATAAAAAATATATTTGAATGGCAGCAGCCAGGCATGCATATATCACATATCATACCATTCAAACCTTTGGAAAATAATATTAATCATTATTATCACGTACAAATTTGGGTGGCTGAACAAGGTCGTCTACTAGTCTTCAATTTTTGTCTTGGATCATGTGATAGATTAGTCCACCATTGAACTTACTGATATTAAATATGATTTTGTTTTTTTCCTGCCATTAATCCAATAATAATGTGTACAACTTCCTATTACCTCCTCTTCCGAATAAATTTCGCCATTATTCTTGTAGCAGAGCTAGCAGAAACATGAGAACCACTCTTGTCATTTTCTTTCTTTCTTTGCTGCCATGCACTTTTCAAGTCCTTGTAGCAAAAGATATTATGGAGTCTGGCCAAAGCATAACTTCAAAAAATTCATCAAGCTTTCTTGTTTCAAGTGGACAGAGATTTGTACTAGGCTTCTTCAGTAGTCCTGAATACAAAACAGAAACTTACCTGGGGATATGGTACAACAACGAAACAAATTACCCTGGAAAGCAAACGGTTGTATGGGTTGCCAACAGAGACAATCCTGTTGTGGGTTCCAATAATGTTGGAGTCTTTCGTATTGCAGATGATGGAAATCTTGTAGTAGAAGATGCATCAGGTAAACGATTGTATTGGTCCAAATCAAGAGAAGAGGCCACGAACAGAAGAAGGATAGTGAAGCTAATGGATTCTGGGAATCTAGTATTGTTCGATGAAGAAGATGGAGATTATTACATATGGCAAAGCTTCCAACACCCCACGGACACGTTTCTTCCTGGAATGAAGATGGACATGGATGGCATGGAATTAAGCAGTGGGAGCTTCATCTTCAAGATGTCTCCAACTCCAAATAATCGGAAGAACCGTTATGTCATCCTGAACGATCAAGAACTTTACTGGGAAAATGATGGACTCAATTCAGATGCGTTGAGCCCTGACACACTCCAATATTTGGCTAACTGGACAGCCATGAACATCTCTACCACTATCAGGAACGCTGCGAATCATACGATGAATATTTCCAGCACAGGGACCTGGGAAGCACTGAGAGAAAAAGAAAGGGAAACGTTGTATAATGAACACAAGGACACAAGGATTGTGATGGATCATTCTTCAGGGGAGATACAGTATTTCAAGTGGGAAGGAGACGGTGTAGGATGGACAGTTCTATGGAAGCAGCCATCAGACAAGTGCCATATATATAATATCTGCGGAAACTTTAGCAGCTGCGACATTGCAGATGATTCCAGGATCTGCAAATGTTTACCAGGGTTTAAGGAGAATAATCAGAGCCATGATGAGGGTGGGTCCAGATTCCAAGGATGTAACAGAAATACACCATTGAAGTATGACAGCAGAGACATGTTGATGATGTTCGTTAACTTGCCCATGGTAAGAGTGACCGCATCAGACCTCAAATCCTTTGCAGAAACCGAAGATGAATGCCGGGTTTCGTGCCTTGACATGTATCATCCCCGGTGCCAGGCTTATTCCTATAATAAATCTGCTTCAAGTTATGATCGTAGTCCTCTTTCATGTGGAATTTGGACACGGGATTTAACTACTCTTGAAGTAGTCCAAGATGGTGATGATGCTGCTTCTTATCTTTCTGTTCTAGTCAACCGTTCAGATATAGGTAAAGTTTAACTTTAACTCCTCTTCATAATCTTTTTTCTTAGCTTCTTCCTCTCTTGCTTGACTTAAGTGTGTAGTGTATGTTATGCAGCACCAATGGCGAAATCATGTCAGCCTTGTGGTATATACGTGATTCCTTATCCCCTAAGCACTGGACCAAGCTGTGGAGATCCTACCTACAACAACTTCATCTGCAACAACTCAACTGGGAAGCTTAACTTCACTATCCCCGGTGGAGAATCCTACCGAGTTACTTGGGTAGATCAAAATGCCAGAAAGTTTTATATCCAAACCAGTGATTCTTATCGCTCTGACTCCAACAATCAAAATAAAGGCCCTGGTCATCCCTTTAATGTGACAAACTGGTCCTACAAAGATGATGAAATTGAGGTCGGTTGGGATCCAGCACCAGAACCGCCCTGTAATCACCTTACAGACTGCAATGATTGGCCCCATTCAACATGCCGAGAAAAACTTCATCAAGGGGAAAAGAGGTGCTTTTGCCATTCAAAATATCACTGGGATGCCTCAACTCTTACTTGTACTCAAGGTTAGCCTTCTCAACTCTGCCAATTTTGGACTTGTCTGATTTCTATTCTTAGTTTTTTCTTGCTTTCACAGGAGAGGAATCAAGAAACCACAAATTGCTATTGATTCTCTCTGTAACTCTCACAGTCATGATTTTGCTAGCATGTCTAATGGTATGTGCATATGTATGGAGAATCAAGAAAAAACCCAAGATAGGTAACAACTTTTGGTTTTGAACATTGAATTACTCACACAACTATCTTCTTCCTAAATACTAATCAAAATGAGCTACTGAATTCAGATAGGGCGAACATTCTAATACAAGAGAGCTTATATGATAGTCAAAGACAAGTCAAAGGTTTGATTGGCTTGGGAGGTTTAGAAGACAGACACAGTGAAAGCATTGAAGTGCCTTTCTATACTTACAGAAGCATTGTAGCAGCTACTGATAATTTCTCTGAGTCAAACAAGCTTGGAAGAGGAGGTTTTGGACCAGTCTACAAGGTTATTTGATTTTACATTTCTTGCTAACTAAGCAATGAGTCTGTGCAAGATCTCTTCATCACAAATGGATTATTGTTTTTCAGGGAAGGTTTCCCGGAGGCCAAGATATTGCTGTAAAAAGGCTTTCAAATGTCTCCACACAAGGGCTAGAGGAATTCAAAAATGAGATTGTTTTAATTGCGAAACTTCAACATCGAAACCTTGTTAGACTCAGAGGCTATTGCATAAAGGGAGATGAGAAGATTTTACTTTATGAATACATGCCGAACAAGAGCTTGGACTCTTTCATATTTGGTATGTTTCACATATTCCATTTTGTAACTTTCAGGAACCAGAATTTGATTTTTGTTATCGTTAATGACTTCATGTACTAACCTAGTTCCTTTTGATGTGATCTCAAACATTCAAACCAAGACCGTTCAAGAACTTTACTTCTTGACTGGCCAATGCGGTTTGACATAATCTTAGGCATTGCACGCGGATTGCTCTATCTTCATCAAGACTCTAGACTAAGAATAATTCATAGAGACCTAAAAACCAGCAACATTCTTCTAGATGAGGACATGACACCCAAGATTTCAGACTTTGGTCTTGCAAAAATATTTGGAGGAAAAGAGATTGAAGCAAGCACACAGAGAGTTGTGGGAACTTAGTAAGTTCTCTAAGATTAAGCAATTATAAATAAATTGTTCATTAGTGGATATTTACTTATGATTATTATAATGATTGATTTTTTTTTCTTTTCTAGCGGATATATGGCACCAGAATATGCTTTGGATGGATTTTTTTCAATCAAATCCGATGTTTTCAGCTTTGGTGTAGTCCTATTAGAGATTCTTAGTGGAAAAAAGAACACCGGATTCTATCAATTCAAACAAACTGCTACCCTTTTGGGATATGTATGTTTCTCATATCTTACACTCTCTTTTATTGTTCTTTTGTTATTGTTATTTTGTTTCGTTGTTATTTTATTTTGTTTTGTTATTGTTATTGTCATTATCTCAGGCATGGGGATTGTGGACAGAGAATAGGCTTATGGATTTAATGGATGCATCTTTCAGTGGAACTTGCAACGAGAATCAATTTAACAAGTGTGCACATATTGCACTCTTGTGTGTGCAAGATGAACCAGGTGATCGACCAACCATGTCAAGTGTTTTGACAATGCTTGATAGTGAGATTGCAACCATCCCTATTCCTAAACAACCAACATTTTATGCAATTAGAAGGACTACGAGCACTACTGCTTCTTCTTCAAGCAAAACAGAGACAACTATGCAAATTGAGAGCAGTTATCAAGAAGGTAGATAGATTGTACATGGTGGATTAGACTCTAATGTTAGCTTTAAGCTAATAAACGTTCGGAAAAGAAATACAAAGTGTGAAGAAGACGGAATCATAAAAAAATAAAGCTATAACACATATATATGTTTATGCTCTTTTGAAGAATAGCAAGGTTGATTGCTCTGCAAGGAACCTTTGGAGGTTCAGAGAATCCACATTTTTTTCCTCTTTTATCTCTACTAACACTAACAAACTATAATTGGTTAATTAACTTGACTTGCTAACTAGGCTGGGTTAAATAAGCTCTAATTGGTTGAAGCTATAGCTCTGATAGTGAACTACTGTTGCTAACTAACAACTAACTTTGGCTAATGAGTGTTTTAAGAGTTTCCTTAATTTGTTTTTTCTTTCCTTCATTCTTATCCAGATAGTGATTATAATTTACAAAGCCCTGGTCTTCTAAATTATAATTAACTCCTCTCTTCCCTCTTCTACTTAAGTTGACTTCACCAATATATATATATTAAACAAGTGTTAATGCAAAAAGATTCTATATATAAATTTACCACTTGATAATATATTCTAGTTAAACTTGCTAGCATCTCAGCCGACGACTTTGACTTGTATTTGTATAGCACGCACGCTTTCCATGTCATATTAAGAGTTATTGGCCAATGGCCATATAATTGACTAAGTCAAATTCATTGAATTGCCTATTTTATATTGGCAGCAATCTGGAGTAAGGACACATGTCGTAGACAATTTCTTGGCCTTAGAAGTCACAGGCAACAAGGACAAGGTAGAGACTAGAGAAGAAGAACAAAAAGCTCTTCGTCTATAACATATTCTAACATTGTTACTCACTTTATGTCACTTAGTCGTCTATAGAAAAAAAAAAAAAAAACATTCAATCATTGAATTTTCTTCTTGGGTGTATATGATACCTTCAACAATGAGTTTTGGCAGCATATACGACGACAAGACTTGCATGGCAGCCAGAAAGTCAGTTGTCCTTGTCGTCACACTACACAATGGAATATTATTTTTTTTTTTATCAATATAAGGTGAGTAGAACATAATTGTCTTGCATAGATCGTGATTCTTTAAAACATTTTTATTTCATTGTCCACTGCCGTAGTAGGAGAAGAACAATCGTATCAACCTAGCAGTTTGTGTGCAAATTGCAATAAGTGTAATTAAAAAAATGGGCAAATTGTTTTTATGAAAAAGGATACAAAATTAATAATTTTCAATGACAATCTACTGGCTTTGAAGAGGAATAAAGTGAGAGAACACAAAATTAGAAGACACCACATCTAACTCAAAATATTAAAGTGTTAAATAAATGAACCTCTTATCTTATAAACTCCTTACTTCTCTTTATTTTCTTCAATGTGGAACTAACTTTAGTGCACATTCACACTTCCACCTCAACATTTTCCACATGCTTGATAGCTTACCCCTATTTTTCTATGACATGCAACTACTAAATATATCAAAATGCAAAACTACCAAACATCCATTATTGACCTTAACTGATAACATGAGAACAGTCACTTTTCTCTTCCTCTTGTACCTGCAATTGCCTTGCTCCTTCAAGTCTTGTTTGGCAAGAGATTTCTTAAATGCTGGCCAAAACATAACTGGAACTACAAGCGTTCTAGTTTCAGCTGGACAAAGATTTGTATTAGGCTTCTTTTCACCCGCTGGAAACCCAACACAGACTTACCTTGGAATATGGTACAACCAATCACAGTCCTTCTCATCAGAACAACCACCAACAGTGGTATGGGTGGCCAACAGAGACAAACCAATCTTGAATTCCCATGTTGGTGTGTTCCAAATTGCAGATGATGGAAACATAGTGGTCAAAGTCAAAGACGGATCATCAAGCAAGACCTATTATTATTGGTCATCTGAACTTGAAGGCTCTTCATCAAGAAACAGGACAGTGAAGCTAATGGATTCAGGGAACCTAGTACTGTTCCATAACAATCAGAATATCTGGCAGAGTTTCCAACACCCCACAGACACGTTTCTTCCAGGAATGAAAATGGACACAAACATGGAACTAACTAGTTGGAGAGGTGACAGTGATCCAGGAACTGGGAACTTCACCTTCAAGATCAAGTCAGAAACAGCAGAAGACAACCCTCCTTACATAATCTTGAACAACAATGAACTCTACTGGGAGAGACCGGAGAGTAGTGAACAAAACAGACTTGAATCCAGATTCACAGTATGATGCTGTAGTTTACTTTCTGAGCAACTTCAGTCGCTCCTCAAAGAAACAAGGTACCTTGATGAGTCCCATGAACTACGAGAACACGAGGCTATTGATGAATTCAAGCGGGGAGATTCAGTTTCAAACAAGAGACAGTTTCCAAGGTGATTGGTCCGTTCGTTGGAATGCTCCACATGGCTTCTGCGACTCATACAATGCATGCGGCAAATTCTTCACCTGCAACGACAAAAGCATGCCGCATTGCAAGTGTTTACCGGGCTTCAACCAAGGTATTAGCAAAAGTGATGGAGATGAGTATTGTGGTAGAAAATCATCAGCATGTGGAGAAGGCATAAGGTTCTTGAATTTGGTGATGGTGAAAGTGGGAACATTGCCGGATATGTATCCCGCCACGGCAGCAAATGAAAGTGATTGCAAGGACCAGTGTATTAAAATGTGTCCCAAGTGCCAGGCCTACTCTTATAGTGTTCCTAAGGACACTAGAAGGCGTGACCTTACTTTCTCCAATTGCTCTATTTGGACACACGATTTACTTACACTCCAAGAAGGTCACACTGATCCTAATATTGGCCTTAATCTCTCTGTCCGGGTAGATATATCAGACATAGGTATATACTTTCAACACCATGCTTTCTTCTTACTCCTACATTAATTAATTGATTATTGTAACAGCCCAGACTAATGGCTTGTAGATATTGTCCGCTTTGCCAGATAGGAATGATGGCCAACTAGCCCCTCACACTCACCTAGCCTTACAGGTTTGCTTTTGGGGAACCAAACATGCCTTATAAGGGTGTGGATACCTCTCCCTTGTAGAGGCGTTTTGATGGGTTTGTAAAAGCAAATCCGTGAGGCTGGATGAGCGTAGGGGGCAAGTGTGCCAGCATCCCTACTAGCCAAAGCGGACAATATCGTGCTATCGGCCTGGGCTGTTACAAATACTCTGGTATTTGAAGTAACATGTATAAGTATTTGTATTCATGAAGCATTAAGATTGTGGTGTTGAATTTGTAGAAGCAACTCCAAGAAGTTGTGAGCCTTGTGGAACAAATGTAGTCCCTTATCCGTTGAGCACTGAACCCAATTGTGGTGATCCATCGTACTCCACTTTCAGTTGCAACAGCTCAACAGGTGAGCTTAGTTTCATTCCTACTAAGACCAGTGGCGGTTACAAAGTTGTTAGCATTGACGAAGATTCCAGAAAGTTCGTCATCCAAGTCAGTTCTGTGGACAGTTACTGTAGCGTGCAAAACCGTAACGATAAAACTCTACAAATTCAATTTCCGTTTAATGTGGCCAACGAGTGCCTCACAGGAGATGAAGTAGAGGTTACTTGGCTACCACCTCCTGAACCCATCTGCAATAAACCGGTGGATTGTAAGGATTGGAGCCACTCAACTTGTGAACAAATAGGAGATGTTAAGAGGTGTCTTTGCAATTCAAACTATCGTTGGGATAATGCTTCTCTTAATTGTGTTATTAATGGTAAGAATGTAATTTTGTTGATCACATATTAAAATGTATAAAATTTACTCACGCATTGATCCTACTTGATCTTTCTTTAGCAGAATCCAAAGGAAGCCAAGGAAACTCAAAAAGCCGAAAGCCTTTGATTATTGGAGTAACTCTCGGAAGTGTTGTTATTCTGGCATGTGCATTAGTTTCTGCTTATTTATGCAGAAGCAAAATAGCTTATAAGAAAGGTAACTTTCTTCATATGAATTTAATTTAATTGCCCCTAAGTTAACATTATAAAAGAGGTTACGCGTACATTCAACTATGTATTATAACATAAAGTTGTATTTTAGGATATTTTCATTCACATAAAGTTGTATCAACTGCTTTTAAATAAAAAAATGAAAGCCCATTTTTATGTACCTATTTTAAAAATTTTCAGACAAGGATAAAATTCAGAGAAATCGAGGGCGATTTTATGACAGTGAAAGGCATGTGAAGGATTTGATGGAGGTTGAGGGATTAGAAGAAGAAGACCATGAAGGCATAGAGGTGCCTTTTTTTGATTTTGAGAGCATACAAATAGCAACAGATAACTTCTCTGATGAAAATAAGCTTGGAAGAGGTGGTTATGGACCTGTCTATAAGGTGATCAATAAAGGCATACAGATCTATATATCTAAATATCCATTGTAGTTTAGTTACTTTCTACAGATCAATGACACAATGTGTTATTTGTATTTTCAGGGTAAGCTCCAAGATGGTGAAGTTGTTGCAGTAAAACGGCTTTCAAGTTTTTCTTCACAAGGCTTAATAGAGTTTAAGAATGAGGTTGTTTTGATAGCCAAACTACAACATCGAAATCTTGTTAGGCTAAGGGGCTATTGCATCAAAGGAGACGAAAAGATTTTACTCTATGAGTATATGCCTAACAAAAGCTTAGATTCATTTATTTTCGGTTAGTCTCCAAAGTGCATTTATCAGTATGATTTAGTTCAATTTCCAAATATATCTTGTTCAATTACTAACTGCTCTGTTTTCATTGGCATGCAAATTTGGAATTCTGCAAAGATCCTAAACAAAGTGTGCATTTGGATTGGCAAATTCGGTTTGACATCATTTTAGGAGTTGCTCGAGGAATATTGTACCTACATCAAGATTCCAGACTAAGAGTAATCCATCGAGATTTAAAAACTAGTAACATTCTTCTAGATAAATTGATGCAACCAAAAATTTCGGATTTCGGATTGGCAAGAATAGTAGGAGGCAAAGAGAATGAGGCAAATACAGAAAGAGTAGTTGGTACCTAGTAAGTTTGAAACAAGTGATTGAGAAATTGATAGCTTGAATATGTTTTGACATATTGATTCCAATTGACTTTTATATACTAACTATTAAATATGATTATTTTTTATTTTGACAGTGGATATATGTCTCCTGAATATGCATTAGATGGACTCTTTTCAACAAAATCGGATGTTTTCAGCTTTGGTGTAGTGGTGCTAGAAATTATAAGTGGGAAAAGAAACACAGGATTTTATCAATCCAGCAAAGTTCCAAGCCTTTTAGGCTATGTAAGTCTAACCCTAGTGTAATGCTTAAAGTTTTCTTCAAATTTCTTTTAGCTACGTATTATTACTCATCATAATTTTGTTTCATGATTGTTCCAGGCGTGGAAACTGCGGACAGAGAATAAGTTGATGGATTTAATGGAGATGAATTTAGCAGAAAGTTGCAATGAGAATCAGTTTATTAGGTGTGCACATGTTGCACTCTTGTGTGTCCAAGATGAACCAAGTGAGCGACCAAGCAT
>JASCZI010241692.1:59503-75604 GCA_036250425.1 Stylosanthes scabra
CCTTCCAACCCCAAACCAACCAACATTTTTTGCAAGCAGAGGCCAACCCACTTTTTCTTCCATTAAATCAGCAGAAATAACAAATATGCAATTTGAGAGTACCACTCATTATCAGGAATGTCGATAGAGTAAGAATGCTCAAGGCTTGGCTTCAAATGATATAATTAGTTTTGCATTCCTTTTTGAATGGTTGATCATAATGATCACACAAGCATATCATTATCATCCTATGTACACATGTCTAGACAAGAAAAGGCCGTACTCTTTTTCTTTTTCTTTTTGAAAAAGTAAGAAAGTTGGAATGAAAAAGAATTGCGTGGAAAACATTGGAACGACTAATGACAGTAGTAGTAAGCTGTGGCAAAAGAGTAACCGTTGATTAATGTGCTTAACCACTAGAGTTTACTAATTCACATAATCACATTTTGTATGCAAGTATATAGAAGATCATCGTGTTCAATAATATTTACAGTAACCAGGAAAGTGAAGCAAATAGATAAAGGTTAAAGATATATGAATATCATAGCTTCCCTCCCTACTTTAATTATTTTGAGTGATCAAGAGATGATTATAGTAGATTATTAATAGTCAATTCAAGTCAATACCATTGTGCGTAGCAAAAAACGTGCATGAATGATGAGAATCATCTTTGTGTTCCTCCTGTTCTTTCTACACGAAGTAGTTATTACCTCGGAATATGGTACAACCAAACACAATACCCCTCCAAACTTCTAACTGTCGTGTGGGTTGCCAACAATGGAGTCTTCCAATTTTCACAAGATGGTAATCTTGTAGTCCTCTAAACTCGAAGGACCTAATTCTTCAGGTAGAACAACCAAGCTTATGGATTCTGGGAACCTAGTTTTGTTCCAAGACGATGATAATAATAATAACAACAATGGTTACATGTGGCAAAGCTTCTATTACCCAACGGACACTTTTCTTCCGGGGATGAAGATGGATGCTGATTTGAAACTAGCTTCTTGGAGCAGTGACAAGGATCCTAAGCGTGGAAGCTACATCTTCATGATGGATCCAACTGAGGAGGCACCTTACATCATCTTGAAAAACTACCAAAGATATTGGGAAAGGGAAAGAGGGAACCACTTGATCTCAGCTTCATTCTTCCATTCTGTTGTTTATCTCTTGAACAACTTCAGTAGCAACGGGGAGCTTCAGTTTCTTGATTGGAACGACAGCAAGAGTGATTGGATGGTTCGGTGGAAGGCACCACATAGCTTCTGCGATGTTCAAACAATCCGGTGGAACAGGGTGTTCTAGAAGAAGTGGAAAAGCTTCTTGTGGAGGCAGATCAATATTCTTGGAGTTAGTTAAGATGAAGAGTACTGGGATGCCAGATGAAAATGAAAGAGAGTGCATGGAGATTTGCCGTCACAGGTGCCCATATTGCCAGGCTTATTTCATGTGTTTTCTTCATATTGAAAAGAATCTTATATTGTTGTGTAGATCAGAACAGTTTGATTATTCTATTATAAAAGATTTTATTGATTTCTTATTACTTTGTTGAAGTGATATAGGAAATGATTTAATCTGTGCTAAGGTACACTATTTTTGTGCTATGTTTTATTCATGTATTTTGTGAATTTTTCTGTGCTGATATTTATATTTTTCGCGTGATAAATGGGATGTATGGAGATGTACAGTGTTAGTGTTATATGTAACATTACAATATGAAATAGCAAGCAGCATGATAGAATTAATCATTTTGTTCTTGTGTGGAATGAATGCATTGCAGCACCAACTCCAAGAAGTTGTGATCCTTGTGGAACAAACATGGTCCCTTATCCACTGAGAACTGGTCCTAATTGTGGTGACCCCATATACTTTAACTTCACCTGCAACAACTCAACAGGCACACTAATCTTCTCTACTACTACTTCCATTGGCACTCATCATGTAGTTACTAACATGGATGTAGATTCTAGAACATTTGACATCAAGGTGGATCCTTCAACCACTTACTGTGGACACGAGAGATTTGTTAGTGGTACTAACAAAACTCTGCAGATTCAATTTCCATATAAGGTGACCAATGCTTGCCTTGCCCAAGATGAAGTACAAGTTACTTGGCTACCGCCACGCGAACCAATTTGCACTGACTCTGTAGACTGTGAGGGTTGGAAACATTCACGGTGCAAAAGAACAAGAAATGAAAAGAGGTGTATTTGTGATACAGATTATCACTGGGATGGTGTTTCCCTCCAATGTATTGAAGGAAGTGAAGGAATCTCAAAAACTCATATACCTTTGATTCTTGGGGTAACTTTTTCAATTGTGGTTGTTCTAGCTAGTGCAATCACTTTTGTCTTGTGGAAAAGGAAAATAATTCCAAGGAAAGGTAATTAATTATACTTCTGTCTTTTGCATTAAGTTATTATCAATATGTATCTGTATGTCTAGTTGGTTGCTAATATGCCTTTGTTACACAATTTAAGATAAGGTAAATAATAAGAGATACCGAGAGCATTTGAAGGATTGGAAATTAGGAGAACAAGACAATGAAGGTATAGAGGTGCCATACTTTGATTTTGAGAGCATACTAGCAGCCACAGAAAACTTCTCACATGCCAATAAGCTTGGACAAGGTGGATATGGGCCAGTCTACAAGGTGATGATCAATCCTTAATGCAGCTTTATGTTAGTTTCTTTCTTGCTAACCAAGCTAGTTAATGAAATGTGTTGATTTTGTTTTCAGGGTAAGCTTCAAAGTGGTGAAGTTGTTGCCATTAAGAGGCTTTCCCATGTTTCATCTCAAGGGTTAGAGGAATTTAAGAATGAAGTTGTTTTGATAGCCAAACTTCAGCATCGAAATCTGGTTAGACTAAGGGGATATTGCATCGATGAAAATGAAAAGATTTTATTATATGAATATATGCACAACAAGAGTTTAGACTCGCTTATATTTGGTTAGTTTCCCTCACCCCATCATATTTTTCATTATGTTTTTAGTACATTTTAAGCATACCATATTTTCTAATTTCATTGCTTTGGAAACTTTGAAAGATCCGGCGAAAAGTCCACTTCTAGATTGGAAAATGCGGTTTGATATAGTTCTAGGAGTTGCACGAGGGATGCTTTATCTCCACCAAGATTCTAGGTTAAGAGTAATTCATCGAGATTTAAAAACCAGCAATATTCTTCTAGACGAAGAGATGCAACCGAAAATCTCAGATTTTGGATTGGCAAAAATAGTAGGAGGCAAAGAAACAGAAGCAAATACAGAGAGAGTAGTGGGAACTTAGTAAGTTAATTCAAAGTGTGTGAGTAAATTTCATATTTTGATATCATTATGTATATAAATATAAGTAACTTATTATATTGCAGTGGATATATCTCTCCTGATGGACTTTTCTCAACCAAATCAGACGTTTTCAGCTTTGGTATAGTTGTGCTTGAAATTATCAGCGGCAAAAAGAACAAAGGATTTTATCAATCCAACGAATTTTCAAGCCTTATGGGTTATGTATGTTTAACTCGTTTCACTTCCTTTTCTTTTTTTTTTTCCTTTCAATATTCTTCAGCAATCTATTTTTCTTGTCATTAACTTTATCATGAAAAATCATACAGACATGGAAACTATTGACAGAGGATAAGTTGCTCGAGTTAATGGACATATCGGTAAAAGAAAGTTGCAATCCAAATGAGTTCATGAGGTGTGCACAAATAGGACTGTTGTGTGTACAAAATGATCCACATGATCGACCAAGCATGTCAGATATTGTGATACTTCTTGTTAGTGAGAATGCAACCATTCCATATCCAAAACAACCAACTTATTTTGGGAGCAGAGGCCTAGTTTCTACCACAACTAAACCAGAAATAAGCATGCTGTTTGATACTACTAGTACCATTCAACAAGGCCGATAGAGATATTAATTATCTACTTGTGTGTACAAGATGATCCAGGTTACAGACCAACCATGTCAAATGTTGTGACATTACTTGATGCTGAGATTGCAAGCATTTCAAGCCCAAAGTAACCAACCCTTTTCTGGGAGCAGAGGCCAATCTAGCACAAGTTCTTCCACTAGAGCAGAAATATCAAATATGTCTGCATTTTGAACATAATTGTGGGTGGCAATAGAATGTCACAACATTGAAAATATATCAGATTTGTTTTCTTAGTAAGGTATGAATTTCTATAAACCAGGCTAGCTATATATAGTAGTAGTTTTTTATGATAAAGCTATGATTTCTGTTACTAGTTTTATCATGATTATTGCCTATGCTTTATTCCGTGTGCAGGTCTCTTTTTAAATGTGAACAGTTTCAAATTAAGGCTTAGTGAAAGTAACAAGGGTCTATTTATTAGTAGGTAGAAATAAAGAAATGGAAGAGAATTTATACTTGAAATGTAGAAAAACGTAAGCAACTCTATATTAGATTACAAAAGCTATCCACGATTAGTAATATTGGTGAAGTGCTTTTTAGGTGATTGACGATTGCTGAAGCGGCACACCATAGATACAGATGGAAGCTATAATCCTCTTTGATCAAATTTGTGTGGGACAACAAAGGCAGGTAGTCACACCAAAAAATAAAGATATGCTTTTCTTTACATAAAAGAAACAAAGTGAAATGAAAAAGAAAATCAGCTCACGTGGAAAACATTGCTGGGGAGGACAAACATGGTGCTTCTACAACTGAGGTTATTATTTTTTAAATGCTTAACAATAATGTAGAAAAAAAATGGTCACATGAATTTGATGATGAACTAATAAGTTGCCTCGGACCCATTACAAGGTCGTATAGTTTGACTTTGACCGGGTGAAAACATTAGTGAATGCATGAATGGATCAGGTATAGAGGTTGCTTAGACATTTTCATAGTTGTTGCCACGTGGCCTTCATTGCTCTCGGTTTATTTTATTCCAACCCTCACTAACAAGTATTATTTCAAGTTTCAAAGTAGAGAAAATATGGGTAACATGCATTGGTTCGTTTCACAAATATAATCTGAATTGAATCATGCATGCAGAGATGCAGTAGTGCGTGATACTTTCCTTCCAAAAATTAAAGTAGGTGCTAGGAAAGTTAAGCCGTGTTTCCACTTTCCAATGCTAGAAAATAAAATAAAGAAAATCCACCGAAACCCAACCAAATATGATGGAGTAATCCCTTACGCCATGCCTTACTGGCCTTAGCTAGTTAGCTTAGCTCCTTGTGTAAACTATGATGTCAACCATTCTTTGTATTTTGATGACCAATCTTTCATTGGTCGTCTTTTGACAACATTAACCTGATCTCCTTCATCTGAATTCATCAAATAAAGTCAATTATTATAATTTTATATAGAAATCAACCATATGTTTTAATTTAGACATTTTCTATATATTCAAAAGGACATTTAATTAAACTACATTAATTTTAAACCGAAAGCATGGCCACTTCAATTTTCCGTTGATCAGTTTCAATTAAGACATTCATTATTTAAAGTGTTAAACCAATATTTGACTCACCTCATTAGAAACGATGAAACTTGTTGAGTTTTATACCTATCAAATATCAAATATATACTAAAAGTCTGCTATTAATAACTTATTGAGCATAAAAATATATATTTAACTAACCTCTTATATAATTTTATTTTATTTATACTAACGTAAATTAATTTAATTTTTATATAGCAAAATTGATTATTTTATTAGTTAATTATTTAATTAAAAAATTATTTGTTACAGAAAATAATAATTAATTTAATGGCTAATTTGATGTGTATGTCAAATAATATATATATCCATTCATAATTTATTTATTTATAAATTTATATAAGGATGTTGTGTTGATGAATTAGCTGTATAAAGGTGATCAAGATCATAATTAATCCGTGTATGTGGCTCCACAGATATACGAATTAACTGCGTAAAAGCAGTGTTGATGTCTTTGTCAAAGCCTTTATGTTGACGAACACAACACACAAGTGTTTTTAAAATGACATAAATGCCCCCTGACCAGCTTCTAGGAAGCATGGAAGCAACTACGTCCCATCCTGAATAATAATCAAAATTGAACCCCATCTCCATTCCCCATTAATAATTTCCTTCCCTTCCTTTTCTGTCATCCCACCCCTTGAACCTTCATCAATCAATATATATATATAATCACACATTCATCAAATCACCAGCATCAATATATAATATATAGTAGTGATGGCTGCAAGTGCAAGTGCAAATGACAATAATGCAGGGAGAGGAGGAAAAGGGGTTGTGGATTTCGAGGACTTGCTGCCGGTGATAGCGAAGAAGCTAGGAGGAGAGGGGCTGATGAGGGAGCTGCAGAAAGGGTTTGAGGTTTTGATGGATAAGGAGAAGAAGGTGATCACGTTGGAGAGCTTGAAAAGGAATAGTGCCTTGTTGGGTTTGCATGATCTTAAGGAGGATGAGATTGTGAGCATGCTCAAAGAAGGTGATATTGATGGCGATGGAGTGCTTAACATCATGGACTTCTGCGTCCTCATGTTCAGATTGAGTCCACAGTTGATGGAGGACTCTTGCTTCTGGCTTCAACACGCTCTGCAACATGAACTACATTCATCAACACTATTCTATTATTAATTATTAGAGGGAATTGGGAACCAATCCTAAGTTTTCATCCTTTGTTCTTCATTATTACATTTCTCATCATGTACTAAACACACATTATAATTATTGAAGCTTATGCTTTCAATTTAATTCCTTTTTATTTTCAATTGTATATATAATACTGGGCACTTCATTATATTGTGTTGCATTTGTTATAGGGCGTCTTTTTCTATTATATTTCCTTTACTCCCCGATTTTTTAATCTATGAATTAATAGATACAAGTTTACAAGTGCCGCACACAAATGATCAGAAGCGTATTAATTTTCATTGAAGCAATTAGTTTTTCATTAATGAGTATGAATATATATATGATATGATGGATTAGCAATCTGAAACCAATTTATTAGCTAGGGCAATAATTAATTATAGAAAAGAATTCATGTGGATTCAATTCTAAATCTAAATCTCCATTATGTGATCTTTATTATTATTTATTAGCCTTTTAATTTGAGTTCTTTCTTTTCTTTCCTTAATTTCCTTTTTCCTTAAGCACACGGAAAGTTATTGATAATTAAGAAATTTCAAAAATAGGACGACACTATAAAGTATAAACTAAGAAGAGATATGGATTGTTCATTCGTGAAGATTGGTATGTAGGACTTTCCTAAACGGAAGCAAACGAAAACATGGATAGCATGTATAGCAAGCTCCTTGTAATAGGATAGTCGGTGGAAATTTCCTAAAATTTAGTATATTATTATCCATTTATTATTTGAATCGTGTAGCCTCTTTACAGGTCAAATTGCATACAACCTCCTTTCATCTTCATGTTCAATAAGTTGTAAATCACTTCCAGTTTTTACTTTTTATCCCTTACGTCAGTAGTGATTAATGAAAAAAGGTTCCCATTTCCTAACATAATTAAGGAAATCAATGCCTGCCATTTTTATAAAAGAAAAAGGACATTATGGCGGTGAAGGCAATGCTTTTTTTTTTTTTGGACGGTGTGAAGGCAATGCTTCGAAATTTGAGATTCCATCAATTTTTGTGAAAACGCTTTCTCTTCTTTTTTTTTTGTCAGGGAAAACGCTTTCGTAATATGTTTTTGAATTGATCTTTTTTCTGCACACACAAGGGGTCCAATGGGCCGTAATTGAGATTAAAATAAAAGAAAGAAGCCCATGAAAAAACATAGCCCAATCCCTCACAAGTGGCTACTGAGAGATCTTCATCTGCATCCTATCATAGTTTTGATCTATGAACGAAGTAGATTGAAAACTAATTCTCATTAGTGATGTCCTGAACTAAATGGGACATTTAGATTCGGGTTCCCTACAAATAATTGGTCTAGCCACATATCATATCATACCATTTCAATTTCATCATAGATATACAAAGCTAAATTTCTGAGAGGACCAAATAGAAACAGAAAATAGAAGACTAGCATTACAAACAATAAGAAACAGAGGCAGCTATGCTACAGAAATTAAAATGAAAAGTTGCATTAAGAATCATAATGTATGGACGAAGACGAACCATATTGATATTGAAATTGAAGTTATGAATTCAAGCAATAAGCTCAGGCATCTTAAAAGGTCTGGAAATGCCATGAACGATGAATCCGTCAGAAGATAACATGTCAGGAGCTACAATCTCAACGCCACTGATAACAACACCTGGCAGGAACCCCAAAACCCCATCGATTTCAAGCATATCATCTGGCATCAGCGTCCTCAACAAGCTTCTCACCGGCAACAACGACAGCTCCTGATACGTCAGCCTGTTTGGCAGAATGTGAAGCCTCACCGCCCTATCAAGCAACGCCGAAGGGTACCCTAGAAGCGCCATATCAGGTGGCGCGAATATCGTGGCATACTTCAAACCCACCGAGTCCTTCGAAATCCCTTCAAGAACCGAATGCAGAGCTATCGAGAACGAAGAGTAACCTTTTGAACCCAGCAACTGCACGATCCTGTTCCACTCTATTGCGCTCTGGTTCGAACTGTACCCATCGGAGACTGGATGAGCTGGTTTGTTGATGCTGACGCGGCAAGTTGGTGGCTGAACGTCTTCTAAGCCCCAGGACTGAGGATCTTGACGGCGGAGTGAAGCGAAGGGTGCAAGAACGCCGTGAACGGCGAGCTGAGAATCGAGGAAGATGTCGGGGTTTGAGATGAGGACGCGGTTGATCTCGATTGATCTGAGGTTGGGATCGAGTTTGGTGACGGAGAGCTTCTTCTGGCGGAAGAGGGTGGTAATGCAGGAGCCTTGGGTGGTGTTGTTGAGGAGGTCTTGCATGGTGTAGATGGAGTTGGCGGTGTGGTAGAGGAGGAGGTTCTTGAGGAGCCACGGAGGGAGAGACGAGTTGTCTGTGATGGCGGAGTCTTTGATGGCGAAGATGGTGGAGTTGTTGGGGGGACGAAAGAACGGGGGCTTGTGGTGGAGGAGGTCGGCGATGACGGTGAATCCAGCACGGCGGAGGGCTTCGGAGGCGTTGAGGGAAAGATCATGGGGTATTGGGGGAGTGACTTCTTGAGAGGAGTTCTTGGAGCTTGAGTGGACGGCGGAAGAGATTGCTATGACTCCCAGTGTGACGGATACCAAGAAGTACACTGGGAACCAGCACGAACAGCGAGGTGCCATTGTTGCTGCCTGCACGGAATGATGAACCAATGCAAGAAGATGAACAAGAAGGAGAAGACTCTGACTGTTTCTTTTGGAGGGAAAAGAGAGTCACCACTGTTATGGTTTCAAAGACTCTCAAATAATTCTGTTTAGTGCTTCTTAATTCTTTTTCTTTTTCTTCTCAATTTCGCTTCAAATAAAACACAATTCTCTAGCAATAAGTATATATACGGTACGTGTGTACAGAAATGTTAATATGTGAAGATAAACAATATATTACTATGTAAGTGACGATGTAATTATGGAAAATTTATTTGAAAAAGACAAAATTGTAAAAAATAAATAAATAAAATAAGGAACCTTTATTTATAAAAGATTAAAAAAAAAAAAGTATGAGCATATGCCGGTAAGCTGGTTATCAAAATTGAAATGATATTATACCGTCAATTAAAAGTTAACTAATCAGATTTCTTTTGATTTGGGCTGCATATTTTGGGCCAGGATGGGGGAGCTAGGTTATTTTGGGCCTCAAGATAAAAATAATTGGACACTGTGGATCATAGAATACGGCTATTTCATTGTCCAAAAACAAGGGTATATTCGAAAAAAAGAAAATTTTGAAGAAGCGAGCGAAAGTTCTCAGGTCTCACTGGCATTTTACTGTTAAAACTTAAAAGGTAACTTATCAATTAATGATGAATTAAAGTCTATTAATATTATAAATGTGAAAATTTTTGCATGGGATGACTAAACTAGTGAAGTGAACGTTTGAGTGATACACAACTTACAAGCAGCTGGCTACCTGGCTTCACTTTTTCCTAATAAAATAATCTGTTGCAACCAAGCTGGAAGCTGCACTACCTAATTCCTACTCCCTTTCTTTTCTGCACACTTTTACCACCTATTCTCTTCTCTCTTTGACTCCTAATAACTAGTATCTCTTTGTTTAATTTTTGTATTTATTAAAATAAAAAATTATTAATAATAATCTTAACATATACTCTTAATATAAATATTAGGCAAACCCCTACTTTATTAAATCATGCATATTAGACTTGGGGATCTCCCAGCAAAGATCATGGAGGCACCGCCCTTTTTTGTGGAAAGTAGAATTGTTTACTATTTAAACTTACCAATTACCACCCACCATCTTGGACACCTAAAACAATTTTATTTTACAAAAATGTATGCATACTGTATAGTAACTATATCAATATCATATTGGCCTTCATATTTAATTTTTTTTTCTTTTTTTATATATTTTTTTCTTTTAACCATTAAACTTATGCATACTCATCAAGCATTATAATATTTAAGACTTTGCTTGCTCAACTACTGGCCCTAAAAAGATTTGAAGAATACAAAAAAGTGAAAAAGTTGAATTATACATGCTAGTGCACAGATTACTCTTTTTAGGATTGCAGAGGATGGTTCTTTGTTTTGAATTCCTTGAACAAAATAGGTAAAAGGCACAGTAGTATACACTATACAAATAATCAGATGCTATTATGTCCTAAATCAATACTACACTCTTGTTCTTGTAGAAAAAGAAAATTATTTGTATGATTCAATAAGATATAATGACATAATCTCAAGCTCAAGTAATGTACTGGGTTGGTTCGTCAAGTAATGCTATTAAGTAAGGTAACACGGAGGAATCTCAAAAAAAATATTTGAGAAAAAGGTTATCAGAATCGCTTAGCCATTTTTGTGATTTTCTTAAGCAAAAGAAAGTTACACAAAATATGATTCTAACAAAAACGTAACCTGGAGATGAAACGAAACAGGACACAGAACAACTCAACAATGAAAAGTATAGCTGTATCTGTATAGTATATAGAACTCTTAATCAAATTATATGGTATTCACAATACAGCAGATTATAAAACAACATAACACAGATAATCTGTTGTTACAAAGTTACAATTGTAATGAATACCTACACTAACCCTTAAAAAATAGAATGGAAAATGGTTGAACAAGTAAGAGAGAAAAAAGAGGTCAGTGAGAAGCAGGATCAGTGTTCCTTTTCCTTGTAACACGAATGTAGCAAAAGACAGCAGCAAAAGTGGCAGTAACAAGACCACCAAGGATGACACCACCACCCGCCACTGACTTGTCTGTTGTGGAATGATGCTTTCCCAGCCGTCTTATATTATCAACAGGAGCCTCTGCCTCTGATGCCTCAGCCATTGATTCTACCTCTCCTACTGATGATGACTCTCTGGACCCATCCATTACTGACAATGGAGCCTCAGAAGTTTGTTGTGCCATGGCTTCTTGAAGTACCAACATCTGTGTAGTAATAGCTACAAGAAAAAACAAGACAAGAAGCTTGTTGCTCATTCTGAACTAACTCAACTAAGCTAAGTGTGAGAGTGTTGTTGTGAAGAAGAGTTTTGAAGTTGGTCTTAAATTTATGCGTTTGGATTTTGTGGAATGAATGCAAGACGGGGGTAGGAGGGGTTTTTAAAGAGAGGGGTGGAGATAAATGAAGGGCCAAGATCTTTTGGTGGAGGTTTCATCTATGTAATAATTATGAAAGTTTGGTTCAGGAAATAGTAGAAATAATAATTAAAGGGATGAGCTTAATGGTTCCCTCTTAATTCAATTTCAATCTTTTAAGGGTAATGGTCCATCATAGGCCTCGTAGCTAAGGCCAGCTTCACAACTAGTCAACTACCACTCAATCCCCTCTCTACCGGAAGATTTAAATGTTATTTTCTCCTCTCTTTTTTACCCTTCAGTGACCAGCGTAAGGAGTTTATTCAATATTATTGCATATGTAAGGTAATATTCAAACTTCCAATCTTTATTTAAGCATATAATATTTTTATTGGCTGATGTTAAAAAAAATTAAAATACACTAACAAAATATATTACTACGTTAGACGCATGACTTTTACGTGTGTATATTAAGAAATATATATATGCCTTCGTATTTTGATAATAAAAGTTAGAGTTAACATTCGTTTCTATTTCTGATTTTTTTATTTTGAATTTGGCATCCTAATGATACTAAAAATCTAAAACCCTATACTGGTCCAGTGGTCCTTGAAAAATTAAAAATTAGACACATCGATTTCTGCAATCAGCTGAAATAGATTAGTGATGTGATATGTCAGGTTAAAACTTATATGTCATGGACATTCGTCACATATAAATAATTGACACATTAACTTTTATATGATATGTCACATCATTAACCTATTTTGAGCAGGTTGCAGAGATCAATGTATCTAGTTTTTAATTGCTCAACGATCGTTCTAGAGTTTTAATATCATTAGGAAGTGTTATGTTCAAAATAAAAAAATCAGAGATCGAGAAGTGTGTTTACTCTAAAAGTTATGAAAATTTATTTAATATTTTAAAAATAATTTTTAATAAAGAAAAAGGATACAGCACTCTATGTAAAGTGTAAACTAGTTTTTAATCACACTTTGACTAAGATAAAACAATATATGCTTACTTCTTAAATTTCTGTTGACCTGCCGAATGAAACCTCATCCGCTTATTATTTATTTTTCCAACTAAAACATATTGATATAATAAGTTATAAGTTATATATCTAAATCTAGGAATCATGATATCAACAAATCCAGCATATTCATATATTTTTAGAATAACGTGAAGTGTGTTGGTGTTGGACATTTTCGGGAAGTATTCATGTTGAAAGCAAAATACAGTTTTCTTAAATTTTCCCTTTTGCCCACAAATTGTATTATTAGCGTTCGCATGCAGGGACTAGGGAGATTGAAATGACGTATTGGATTCAATTTCATTCCCAAACGAATTATAATCCCTCTTCCGATTAAACAGTTGGCATTTGGCAACCATGTGTTGCTGGAAATTAGCAGATGGCAGGTCAATAATCTCATATATCACTTTCATCATTGAAATAATCGATCCAACTTTTGGGCATAACTAACTATAATAAGAGGACTCTCAGACTCTCTACCTATATAATCATTATTATGCCTATTATTGTACTATGTATAGCTAGTTAGTAACTTCACTTATTTCCTCACCTCATACCCATATTATTATTCCACGACCTGGTCAAGGGTATGCGTATGTATAATCCAATTACCAATAGATCAAATTAAATTTCCAGAAACGAACCGCGTAAAATAAATTCATAGGTACACCATATTATAGCATATTATACAAGTTTAGAACGAAAAAGCTTCGTTAAAATTAAAAGGCATGAATAAGTAATAACTCGGTTGGTTTGGTACGTAGGTAGCTAGCAGGAGCCAAAAGCTAAAAATGATATGATTGATTATTCATGTGTTACCATTAATATGATTGATTTTCGCATCGTGTAGTAGTTAATTAAGCTGCGAAAGGGAGTTGGATTAAGCAGATAAAAAGACAGAGGCACGGTCGTTCATGTTCTCATCCTCGCAACTCGCAAGAAAACAAAAAAAAGGTCGTAAAGATTTGGTGGACTTAGGATGCGTGCTTCAAAGATCATCTCATCACACATGTTCTTATGTTTGTATAAATGGCAGAGTGGATTTCCACTCTCCAAGGTGCGGCTGTTTTCAATATTCAAACTCGGCACTCATCAATCTCTTCCATTTTACATCCGGATGGTCCTATTAAAAGGCCAATAATATAAGTGTACAACCAATCTAATTACGCTTTACACATCTGTTGGATTTGAAAATGGAGAAAATAGATGAGTAAAATGTTAGTTGATTGTCACCAGATTTAGATTTTCTATTATGCGTCTTCAGTTTGAAAATGAACCTGAAGGATAATACACCGTTCATGTTTTAATTCAATTAAATTTTTTTTTTATAAAAATTCAATTAATATTCTAAAGATTATTATATATTATTTTGGACCGGGTTACCAACACAGTATACAGCTATACTCATCACAATGGACAATAATTAAGCTCCAATATGAAAACTCTCGATTTCAATCTTTTTAAGTTTTTTGTTCAGAGGATTTAAAAATTAAATAGCAAGGGAAAATATAGACCAAATGCACTCCTATTTAGGCCCAAAGTTATTTGGATAACATACGCTCACCCAAAAGATATTATTGAACCTTGACCCAATATATAAAGGATTAGACCCAAAAGATAAGAAAGGCAAATATACTTCCTTGGCAATGGCCTGGTGGGGAGCTTGTCTCCCATAAAAGGCTGCACCACTAATGATCTGGGATGGATTTCCAGAACCGAGCTTCAAGGAAAATAAGGGTGTGTGTGCGCGCGTGCGTATGTAACGTGTGGCCAATAGGGTCACACAAAATATACTCTTTTTTTTTTTTTGACTAATATACTTCGCAAATATTATTTGTTGTACCACTAAAACATAAGTCGCTCCCAACATATAGTTAGTTTTTGGACTTTGCCACCCCTAAACATTCCAATATCCCAAAATGCCCCCTAAGCTTATTAGAAAATGGACTAATCAACCCCTATGACTAGCTAAGACCAAATTCCAAATGTGACGTGTCAGTTACGAATTTGACGTAAAAAAGTTTTACAATATATAGAATGAAGAATTGTACTATTTTTATTTAAAAAAAATTAATAAAAAATAAAATAAAATATTTTACAAAATTAAAATCCAATCATTCATTAAAAAAAATCTTTATTTCTTCATCCTAGCATGCAACATGCACCTTATAATAAACAACGAGAGCATGTAATATGTATTATAAACCCTTTCTTTTAAGGTCAACCGCCTCGTGAGGAAGCTGTAAAGTAATAATAAGATGAAGATTTAATTAGTCTTCAAATAGCATGGTAAGACTCATGTATAATAAAAGATGAAAATAAATAGTAATTAATACATCACTTTATCAATATCCTCTTAGAAGAGCTATTTTTTTAAAACGGTGTTTCCTTTATCTTTGGATCTCCTGGAGGTCAAGTAAAGAAATAACTAACAAAATGCAATTTTTGCTGAGTGATCACCAACTTTTTATCCATCAAGACTCCAAGAGATAACACAATTTACGGTAAAATACTAAAATTTAAGAACTAAAATTCATTCACCGACAGAACGTTAAAAAACGTCTGATAAAAGTGATAACACAATTTACGGTGAAATGTAATAAAGTATCAGGCTATGGACAGTGGTAGGGCATGAATCTCCCTTCACATAGTAATAGTATGTCACTATGTTGTTTCTCATCCACAGTCATGACAACTCAATACTCTTCAATCTGCATAACTAACTTAAAACCCAACAAACCACCACCGATAGAAAATCTAGTGCCCTAGACAATTAGACATTATAGATATTAACATCAGCAATTGAAGCAAGTTCAATAAACCACACTGGCAAATGCAGCGTTGTAACATAATTCAGGTAGAATGCACAACATTCTCAACTACTTCCAACCAAGTACACTATAATATATCACAATTGTAAGTGAAAAGAAAACTGGACTAAGATGCCCAGTGTGGTGCATTAGGCCAAAACCTGAAGAAATGAACACTTTGCAACCAACCAAGTTAATCATTACAAACTAGAAGAAGAAGAAGAAGAAGAAGAAGAGGCTAAGAGTTGTAGCCATGAGAGAGAAAATGTACAGATCAGGAGGATGAAGGAGGGGAGTTAGTGGCCCCAGATTCATGCTTTACACTTAAAGATAACGAAATGAGATGATCATCTTCATGGACATGGTGGTGGTTTGCAGGGGAAGGAGGAGAAGAAGAAGAAGAATGGTGAGAGAAACTTGAGACAGAGACATTGGGGAAGTTGAGGCGAGCACAAGAACCGTACATAGCTCTTGCAGCTTCATCATAGGCAAGAGCAGCGCCAATGGCGGTGGGGAAAGTGCCAAGCCATAACCTGCTACCTCTGTTAGGTTCTCGAATTTCAGCAACCCATTTGCCCCAAGTCCTCTGCCTCACTCCCCTGTAGTTACACCTTGAATTCTCAGGTCCACCTTTTCCTTTCATAC
>JASCZI010241692.1:75614-86998 GCA_036250425.1 Stylosanthes scabra
CCCCTTCTTCGATCCCTTCGCCGGAACCTTCCGAATCGGCTTATCGGCGTCGCTGCTCGAATCAAGCTGCGCGTTGTACTCTTTCCATTTCGCCAGGATTTTTGCAACCGACTTCGATCCGCCGTCCCCTTTGCTGTTCCCTTTCCCCAACATTTCTGCATGCAATGCAACCCTAATTTTAAACAGCCACTAATCATTTCCGTCGTTAGATTCAATTACACGAAAATTCAGCCACACAAATTCAGATTTAAAATTAAAATTAAAATGAAATGAAGGTAAGGAAAAAAGAGCTAACCTGAGAGGAGGCCCGAGTGGTTTAGCTGTGTGATCGGAATGGGGAAGCTTAGGGGTACATGATTGGGGACAATGAAGAAGAAGAAGAAGAGGAAGAAGGAGGAGGAGAAAACAGAGAAGAGCACCGACAAGACAAAGAAACTAGGGTTCACTAGCCGCCTGCATTTTGTTCCTACTCCTGTTCTCCAAACTCCAAACTAAACAACAAAATAATAACCCAATTATTTTTATATTCTTTTAATATTAATATGGATATGGATAATTTATATTTTTATATACAATAATATTAGATGTATTAATATAACATCAGTACACATCTTTTAGAGAAAAATATAAATATTAGCATAAAAATAGAAATTTTTCTTTGTTAATATTTACCTTTTTCGTATTATTAAATGGTTTGTATCATATATTTAACCAACCTAATACCATTAAAATATAGATAAAAATTTAGTTTTTGGAACATGCATTAAATAATGTATTTTAAGGTTATGTAATATTTATTATTATATAATAATATATCAGAAAAGATAATTTAACTTCTCATTTCTAAAAAATACCAGAGTAATAACCACATAATAATACTAACTTTCTTCTCACCAAAAAATATATTTTCCTACATATACTATCCTGGCTACTACTTTAAATTTTACATAATTTCAGTTGAATATTCCACCCAAGATGCTATATTGAATTTGTGTTTTATATACTAATAATAGTGACACTATCTGCACACTCGCATAATCTCTCTTAATTGCCATGAAATATCTGTTTCAACATTATAAACACACTAATTTTCAACCCCTTTTCTTTTGGTCTCAAAAAATACTATTCCAATATGTAAGTGGATTTTTCAACCCTTTCATTTTATTATATAGTATTAACTTTTTTTCTCTTAAAACGAAAAATTTATGAGAATTGAAAGATATTATTTTAACGTTGTTCTCCTAAACCAAAAATTTTAGATGCAAAAGACATGCAAACTTAAATTATACAGAAGCATTAAAAAAAGAAAAAAAGATATTTAGCCTTCCGATGAATAAAAGATATCTTTCTATTCTATTCAACTATATTTGAGCCTAATAATATGAAGTTCAAACTTCACATTTGTGCCAGCTATTTATCACAAAAATGTCATAATCACGTTGAAATATGGTTAATATTATATGTGATGGAAAGGGAAATATATGTTGTCATAACAATCTAATATACTAGTCACCAAAAGAAAAAAACAATCTAATCTAATATACTTAAAAACTTGGTAATATGATCTTTTTAAAGTTAAAAAATGGGTATATGTTTATTAAAAGAGAATCTATAAACTAATAATTAATTAAGACAAAAAAAAACACCAACAATATTAATTAGTTATGGATTTGAGTTTTATTTATTGGTTTACCGTTGCCTAATGTGTGGCTAGTGGCTACATATACATTATATAGAGCATAATTCTAATCATAATACTCAAGTGTAATGATAAACTAACTATTTGAGTAACTCAAATGTATTAGCTAAATCCAAAGTTAACATTTCTTTTTCTTTCTTTCTATTGTAACCAAAAAAAAAAAAAAATCCAAAGTTAACAAGGATTTATTTCTTTGTTTTTGTTCTCTGCCTTCAGCTAGGGATATTCCCGTTGGATCCGTCCTACTCGGTTCTATGTTGATGGGAAAAGGACTGCTGGATCTGTTTCATGATTTTATTAACATAAGCCCACACCATCTTTTCTTTCTACTTTTTTTCCCTGTTACAATAACTAACTAATATAAGAAAACAAAAATAAGGAAGGGCCCAAGTTAGGGGTGGAAGTGAGCCGAGCTTGCTCAAGCTCAAGCTCGGCTCACGAAAATTGAGCTTGGCTCACGGCTCAGCTCATTTATAATCGAGCCTATTTCTTAAGCTCAAGTTCGACTCACCAAAAGCTCACGAGCTGGCTCAAATAATATAAACATACTATATAATTCTACATCAATAAAATTATAACAATATGATATATATATATATATATATATATATATATATATATATATATAAAAGTCACCTTTATAAAGTCATAATTTATGTCTTATATCAAAATCATATTTAAAAAAAAAAAGACTATAGAATTTTAAATAAGAACACTAGCATATAAATATGTTTCTCGCTTACATCCTGTACTTCATCATGCATTCAACCTACAGTAAAATAAACAAACATATAATTTAAATATAACAATAAGAAAACAATGCATCTGTATAGTTAACAAAACGAAACTAATAAAACTTATACATATTTCAGTTGCGAAGTTATGAGTATTCATTTGGCAACTCAAATTGGTAATACAATCTCTATAAAGCAATCTTCAACCTGACCACCAGATTAAAAACAAATATTTATAGAACTATAAATTTGATATTTAAAGTAAAGGGATAAACAAATTGCTTTTTATAATAAGTTAGCTATTTTATCTTAGGCTTGTTTCTTATTCCATGTAAAACTCGAAGCCAATCTCCTCCACAAATCAAAGCTTCAACTGTACTTGAACTTAGAGAGGATCGAAATGTATCAATTACCCTCCCACCAGCGCTAAAGGTTGATTATGAAGCCACAGTTGAGATTGGAATAGCAAGAACATTAGCTGCAATTCTAGATAATATCCTATATTTTCCGCGGTTTACCTTCCACCATTCCAAAGCATTGAAGCTACTTGCATCATGTTCTCTTTGAAAATATTTTGGTTCCTCCAAGTAAGTCTCCAATTCAAATTTTAATGCTGGAATTGCTTCTTCATCCTTTATAAAATTTATCATTATTGACCATCCGGTTTGTGAGGAATTTGAACTTTGCATTGTAGAGTTGATACTACTATCACCACTTGTACTCAGTGAAGTTGCTGAAATTGCTTCTTGCTCAGTGGATAGAGTTACATACTCTTCATACATATCTGTCAACATTTGATGCACCATTGTTATGTTTCTTGTAGCATCTTGCCCATATATTTGTTGAAAGCACATTTTAAGGCCTGTCAATTTACATCTTGGATCCAAAACAGTAGCAATAGCCATGAGAAGATTACATTCACTCCAATATTTATCAAACTTCAATTTCATTTTGGCAGCCATTTCCTTAATGAAAAAAGGTCCACTATTAACAGCTTCATCCAAAATTAATTTAATTCGAAATACCTCAGCAAGATAAAGGTTGGCAGTAGGACATTCACTTCCAGATATGATATTGGCAATCAATCACTTGTAGAACTGCAGCTATTTTTTCAACTTTATCCCATTCTTCATAGTCAGGAAGATATCTATAATTCGACTCACGATCTTGGAATCGAGGAAAGACTTCCTTAAAGTGCAATGCTGTAGATATCATTTGATAAGTTGAATTCCATCGTGTAGGACAGTCAAGAATCAACTTACTTCCAGGAAGTTGCAATTGTTGAACAATCTCAGAGAACGTACGTAACCTTGCCTCAGATTGATTGATAAACTTCACACTCTCACGTATATTTTCAATTGTTCATGCTATCTCCCCCAGCCCATCTTGAACGAGCAAATTCAAGATGTGAGCACAACATCGAACATGAAACAATTTCCCTCCGCAAAGCAATTTTCTATGCCTTGAAATCATGTCCTTCAATGTTCTTAAGCATGAGTCATTATAGGCTGCATTATCTACTGATACAGAATAGATCTTTGACTCAATTCCCCATTCTATAAGACATTTGAAAATGGCATCTGCAATATCAACACCACGTCGAGGAGGAGAAACATGAACAAAACTGAGAACGCGTTTCTGCAGTACCCAATTTGTAACAACATAATGACCTGTGATAACCATATACTCAATTTTATGGTTCTGTGATTTCCACAAATCAGTAGTTAAACTGATTTTGTTGACATCTTTTAAACTTGACTTTAGCTTCTTCTTTTCAGCTTCATACACTTTGAGACAATCACTTTTCAATGTTTTTCTACCAATCTTCTCATAAGATGCGTTATTGCATTTCATCATTAAAAAGAAACCAAATTCTTCAACAATGCTAAATGAATGCTCATGCATCATTAGCCAATGTGCAGTTGCTTCTCTTTGTCTTGCATGATCATACTTTCCTCCAGGAGTCACTAAAAGAGGACCAATAACACCTGGATGCTCTGCTGCATTTTCTTGAGGGAAGTTCAACTTTTTTTGCTTTGCCAACATCATTTTTCTATAACCAAGACAATTGTTCTTCAGATGCCTACTCAACTGGCTTGTAGCTTTTGAACCAATGATAGCATATTTTCTTTTGCAGTGAATACATTGATTCTTTAAAATACCAGTGGATAAATTTCACTTCTTTAAAATGCTGCTAGACAAAGGAGGTTTTCTTCCTTTTATTTTTATGAATAACACCCTCATCTTCATTGTCCTCTTCATCTTCTCCACTTTGATTTTCCCCCTCACTGTCGGCTAATGCTTCTGCTTCCGCTCCTGCTACAACCCCAACTTGAGTTTCTGGTGATGATATTCCATCAATAGGAGGAAGCACTTCTTCATTTTGCATATTACTTGCATTTTGATTTGAAGTATGCACTGCCAATTGATTCTCATGTTCCATGATACTGACAATAGAAAATTAAATGAATAAGTGTCGAACAACTAAAAAAACCAAAGCTATAAAAGAAGAAAAACAAAAACTATAAGAAAATAGAAGATAAAACTTACTTGATTATAGACACCCAAGTATCAAAAACAGAGGAATCCAATAAGCCCAGAAAAATTAAAGTGGATTACAGCAATTGGGTGAGTCAATAAGTCAATAGGTTTTCTTTTGAGAAGAGCTAATCCTATTCCTTCTCTAATCTCTTTGCACACCGTATGCTCTGCCGTCACTCATCTTTTTTATCCTTCTATCTTTGTCTTATTCTCTTTTTCTTATATATTACTTATATAGGGTAAAAAGTAGAAACCCTACTGGGACAACGAAAAGTCCACGCAAGGGTAAATTCACATATTACTTTGTTAGCCATGTACCCATGTATTAATAATTACGGTAATGCTATATGTACACTTCTTTTTGATATACACCTCCAATCAAGTCCCAAATGAACAGATTTTTATATATACAACGAATATATTTTCATAGTTAACATGAACAGCTTTTAAAACATGTTCGTTTGCTTTTAAAAATCTGTTCGTTCTAGTAGTAAAATTCTATTCGTGCACGAACAGAAATCTATATATACAACGAACATATTTTATAGTTGACACGAACAGGTTAAAAACCTGTTCGTTTGCTTTTAAAAATCTGTTCGTTATAATAGTAAAAATCTGTTCGTTTAGGACTTGGTTGGAGGTGTACACCAAAAAGAGATGTACACCAAGATTAATTCTAATAATTAAATATATATTATATTATATTATGTTTGTTACTTTGTTAGCCATATGCATGTATTAATAATTAAATATATATTTTATTATATATATATTTATATATATTATATATATATATATATTAATATATTATATTCGAGTTAGCTCACGAGCTAATAAGCTGAGCTTGCCCAAGCTCAAACTCGGCTCGTTTATATTTCGAGCTCAAATACAGGCTCAAGGTTGGCTCACCAGTTCACAAGCTCAATTTATCGAGACGTTAATGAGTCGAGCTCGAGTTGGCTCATGAGCTGGCTTGACTCACTTCCAGCCCTAACCCAAGTCAAAAAATAATAATAATAAGGATGGCAAGAAAACCCTAACAAAAAAAATGGATGGAAAGAAAATTAATTTGGATCGGTCTAGCGGTCAACTCATTAATTCGATTAAACAAGTATTCAGAATTTGAATTTTAATTTTCGATCGATGTATGCAATAATCTATTAGTCAGACTCTTAAATAGAATTCAGATGCATGGAGAAAAATAAATAAGGAGAATCTATAATGTAATGTCTAGTATCAGAGGTCATCCAATTTGTAAAAGAAAAAGAATCCATATTATTAGAGGTCATATAATTTGTAAAAAAAAAAATCCAAATCAATTTATGTAAAACAAAGAAAAGACTGCACAAACACCTTTTTTTTTTTTTGGTGTCCAAACACCTTTTAGTATACAAAATGATAGAATTTTCTGTCCAGAAAAAAGGGATGAATTTTAGTATAGAAGTTCAATATTATATTCTTTTCTGCCCAGAGCTTATCAGATCAATTATTGTTTATAGAGGACCATCAACGAAATCATTTGACTGAATTGAAGACGCATCAACTTTTTCATGTCATCCGATTCAGGATGGGCCATATCCATTCATTTCCATCGATGGATAAACCTATCATATCATTTCACATCCACCTCATTTTAAAGTTGTTTTAATTCCCTGGCCCTCACAACATGGCCCTTGCTTTAGTTTAGAAGTAAATGATGCCTTATATGTCCAAAAAAAATCATGCCTTATTAGCATCTTGTATATAATGGTATTTACATAGATAATCTTACATAATGTTTATTGTCTCTCACATTAAATTTTCTAATTATATGTTGACTATTCTCTTAAGTTTCAATTATTACAATTCATTAGCTTATGCAACAAAAAATCCAAAATATTATTGTATCTTATAGCAATAAAATAATTCATTACAAGATTCTATCATGAAAACAATTTTATCGTAATGCGTTATATTTACAAGATTCACATTAATAAGTGTTAATTTTATTAGTATTAAATCTGTCATCTAAGTGTTAATATATTTAGAACATATCCTGTCATATCCAAAAATATGTTTAGGATTTAAAAGAAATTCGTTGATAAAATCATTATTCATAAATAGAAAGCCCAACCAAATAACAAATTCTAATTAGAAATAGTATATTATAAACATTAAAAAGTTGACAGTATATGTGTAACTTAAAATAAATGTGAGGTAATATAACTAATAAATATAATACAAATAAATGATATTTTAGTTTTAGCGACGTCCTAATTTGTTTTAAGGATTTTAATAAGGGTTTTTTGGAGTTTCAAACTTTTTAAGATAATAAACATTAACATATATATATTTTAAATATTAATTTTTTTTCAGAAACCAATTCTATATAAAAGAAAGTTAACAATCTATATTGAAATATATTTTTTTTTTCTGTGGGTCTACACCTAGCTAGTAGTTGTAATGAAAAGCAGAATCCATATTTGGAGCACGATTATTGATTGTATATAACGATAAATCCCTAAATTGCACATAAAATAGACCTATACCAACTTTTAAATTACGTTTGTACTCCTATCGCTTTCGACTTTTCCCCCCATATATTGTTGGATATTTTAGCGGTCCCTAAACTATAAAACGTATTCATATATGTCCATCTTAAGTATAATTTCACATATTTGTAAAAATTGATGATAAAAATTATATAATTTCTAAAAAGAATCATGCAACCATGAAATTTGACACTAATACCCTACAACGCATTGCGCTTATTTTCAGTGTGTTTATGAATTATGATATATTAGGATATATTTTGTTAGGGTAAAGAAAGAAAAGATCATGTTACAAACTTACAATAAAAAAAAAATCTCCTTAAATACTTGATTGGTTTTTTTTCTTAATCTTGTGATTCCGGCTTCACGTATACAATTAAATCCTTTGGGAGTTGGGACCTCCCCTCAATTATTTGTTATCTCCAATATCTATTCTCATTCCACGATGAAACAATATTCTAATTTTGTTGGGTCCCCAAGGCAACCCGTGAGCCTTAACTTGTGGTACCCCAATGCCAGACATCTCACTTCTCACCATTCCCTATTTATTAATTAATCCTATCCAAGATCGCACTACTCCAACATGATATTGATATATGTACATCATATATAGAAACAAGAATAAAAGCAAGCTAAGCAAAATAAAAGAATTAACATTAATTAATTACGCGCTAGCTAGTAGCTACCTAAAAACAAAATTATTACAAGCTGCATGGATGATGATGGAACATGAAGAACATGTTGATTAATCATAATATTTTTTTTTTGGGTTGGATTTGGTTAGTGACGGTGGTGGACACACTCAGCGGGTGTAACTGGGAACCTAGCAGTATCAGTGCAATAGTCATAGACCATATGGTTAGCCCTAACCCACATAAGCTGGTGGCTCTGGTGAAGGTTCAGCTCCGACATGGTTGGTTCATCCCACCAATACTTCTTATCCTCGCTGCTACTACACCTCTTTGCATTTTCAGGGGATGCTGCTGAAGAAGACACACCCACAGGGCACTCACACGCATCTATGGTGAAGTCCTTGTATGTTGCAATGAATGGTGCATGGCTCCAATCTGTCTTCACCCTACCACCCTGCGTGGCCCAATCATCTGCGTTCCAAATTGAGCTGAACACTCCCATTGCTTGGTCCTTAGGGAAAGGGATTCCCTTGTGTTCAAGGTTTGTGTGTACCCTTATTGGCGTCTCGTCCACTAGGAACCTGCCAAATTATACCATACTCTATAATTATTATTATTACATTACATGGTTATATTGGTAATTTAGACTTTGAGCACAAAGATTCCCATGACCCAACGGGGACACACAATGACACCAAAACCCTATCATGCTTTAACCACCACTTATCAAAAGCATGCAATTTCGTGTCGTGTCCTCTTTATACAGCTTTTTCAGGACCGTGGAAACAAACATTTTACCCTTTAGTTTCCCTTGTGCTTTTCTTTCTCTTTTCACACCTCATGAAAATAACAACATTTATATATACATGTGCATTATTTGGTGATTATTATTGGTGCTTACACAACTTGGCGCTGATTCCAGAAGATAGAGTAGGTGTGAAAGTCCTTGGTGGGATCGAACCATAGGTCGAGTCTCTGCTCCCTGTTACCAACACCGTTCACATACACATTCGTCTGCACCGAATAAGGCTCCCCAGTAGAGTTCCCCAAGAACTCAAAATCAAATTCGTTGTGGTTTGGACCTTCCGATGACATCTGAAATCATAACCAAAATTCATCATTCCAAGCATTTTTTTTAGTTGCTAAGTACAAAATAATAATTCATTATTAATTAAATGATTAGGGTGCTCCCATTGCAACCAAGAAAATATTGGTTATTGGTTTAATATTGGATTGAAGGAAAAGGACGACAAATGCAATAATAATGGATCGTATTCATGGTAAATCACGATGTGAAAATAGGAGTAGGTGGCTGACACTAAAATAGTCTTGTATTAGTCTATTCACGGATTCATTTTAGTGTTGTCCGCACTCGAGTAAAGTTCAATGTATTGAGCTAAATCGAATGAAGAGTTAAATACTGCCCTATATAATAGGGCCCTGGGCCCCCATAGACATTAATCATAAGTGTCCATAGATAAATAAGCATGAACTTATTATTATTAACAATTTTATTTTATTTTTTTAGTTCTTTTGTTCCACTTACATAGAAAGCAGTAACGGTTCCAGCGGAGTCACCCTCCACAAGCTTAAGTTGGATGCTCACTTTCCCAAACATATATTTGCTCTTTGATCCAAAACCAGCACCTACAATGTCCCAAAAATATATATCACATTATAGTTATTCTAATTATAATAACTAGCACAAAGATACAAATGACATTAGCTTAATAACCAAAGAAAAAAAATAAAAACATGGGATAGTGACCTGAGTAGTTATCAAGTTTGAGTTTAAGGAGTTCTCCATCGTGGATGAAATGATCAAAGGCCCAAGCAGGCTGGTAGAGTTCTTCAAACTTGGAAGAGGCAGCAACCCCGACCAAAACTAGACCCACAAAGAATACCAAGAGACTAGACATCTTAGTCATTTGGAGAGAGAAGAAACAAAGATGAGAAGAAGAAAAGAGGGAATTTCTGAAATGCCTTCACTGTGTGTGTGTGAGGGCTCACATGAGAGTGGTGTTGGCATTGGGTTCCATTTATAGGCAGCGTTCTGCATCCTATCCACGTAACGGAGCTCTATGCCACGTCACTTGCCACGTTTTGTTTCAAATTCCAAGAAACGGATGGATCAAATAAAATCACAGCAAATTACTACTTTTTACTTTCCATTATTACTATTAATTTTTTGGTTTATGAAACTCACCCAATTCTAAATTATGCCGAGCTAGGTAATTTATTTTTGCGGCACATTTAGTGAACTCATATAAACGAGCAGTTTAATCAATTATTATATATGAAAAAAGTTATATAAATATTCCATTTTTAATGCAAAACGTTTTTAGCTTATTATATTTTTTTGTTAGATGGTTTCGTTCACTAACTAATTGTACATTATATTATAGGATAGGATGAGTCATTTGCAATATGAAACCAACAAAAGGTTTTTTATTTTATATAAATATTTTTTAATCAATATTTATCCAATTAAATTTTTTACAAATATTTATTTTTTTAGATTTCTTTAGTAGTCCCGCAGCAGGCAAAAGCTGAGGGATAGCTTTTGTGTGAGTCCCGCAGCCACTGAACGAGTGACTTGTTCTCCTTTTTCCAACCAGTCTCACGTGCACGCGACATTCGATGACCAGCCTAGTCCCGCAGACACTAGCTGCGAGAATGGTTCAAATTTAATCCCTCATGCAGTGGCTGCGGAATTGGTTCTTCTCCATTTCTTGTCCATTGGCCGCGGGATTGGTTCAACGGAAAATTTGTAATGATTTAGATAGTACTCAAGTAGTTAAAACCCTTTCTTTTGAACATAATTATGGAGATTCTTTTGGACTTATAATACAGAGTTGTAAAAATTTTTGCAAAGGTTTAGATTATACAACATATCTCATATTAAAAGAAATAGAAACCTAGTAGCACATATATTAGCCAGTTTAGCTCTTACCAAACTTAACTTAGTGTGGTTGGAAGAGACCCCTTCAGAATGGTGTAATTTGGCCTCTTTTAACATTCAGGATTAGCTTGTTGAATGAAATTTCTTCTTTTAAAAAAATGACACTTTTGTATTTTGAGGATTTTCCATTTTTTAAATTATACTTTTTTAGGAGTTAAATAATATACATTTTATTAGACAATAATAATATAAATAATATATTTATTATTATTGTAATAAATTTTATATATTTTAAGTATTTTTACGTAAAAATATTTAATATAAATCTTGTATATATTTCAAAAT
>JASCZI010241692.1:87008-114709 GCA_036250425.1 Stylosanthes scabra
TCATAAACCCTAAATACAACTAAGAAAATATAAAAAAAGGTAAAATACTCTAATTTGACTAGTAATGTATGTGAAAAAGGTAAAATAGTCTAATTTTAATATATGTATTTATATATAGATACAAATACATGTATTTTATTCATACTCCAATATGTTATCAACGATAAAATACAATACTATAAAAGTTTTATAATATTTATCAACGAAATAAGTAATAAAGAAGATAAACTCAATTTTTATGAGTAATATACCTATATTCACTAATATGATAGTTTCATTTATTTTTAAAAAAGTTTGTAAAAGTTTTAGCATAATTTTTATTAAAATAATTATAAAAATAATATCGGTGCTACTCATATACCATTCAAGTTTATTATCTTAATAGAGTATGATCAATATGCAAGTAAAATAGGGATAATAATAATAATGATAATAATAATATTTAACATACTTTTTAATAATGCACACGAATAGACAAAAAATGAAAATTGAAAAAAAAATTTCTTTAAACATCAAGTCTCTATTGTTGTAAACGAGTGGATTAAATTTGAACCAATCCTGCGGCCCGAGAAATGGAGAAGAATCAATCCCGCGGCCACTGCATGAGGGATTAAATTTGAACCATTCTCCCAGCCAATGCCTACGAGATTAGGCTAGTCTTCTAATGTCGCGTGCACGCGAGACTGGTTGGGAAAAAGAGAATAAGTCACTCGATCAGTAGCCGCGGGACTCACACAAAATCCATCCATTAGCTTCTGCCTGCGGGACTATTAAAGAAACCTAAAAAAATAAATACTTATAAAAAAAATTAATTGAGTAAATATTGATTAAAAAATATTTATATAAAAAAAACCAACAAAAATGGTATTAGAAAAAGCCATATTTGAAATCCAACTTCCGAAATTTTGAATAAGTGCCTTTCCACATTAAATATGCTTATATTTTTGACAAAAAATTAAGGATAAAAACTACCATTACTTAATGATATATGATTACAGAAAATTATAATAATGGAAAAGCAATTGATACTACTACAATTATTGCCACGATATGATTACTTGAAGTGCTATCATAACAACGTTGTGAATGCAATTGTACAAATCAATAGTTACATATATCTTTAGTCACACTCGTATTGGCCTTTTATATTTTGAGGCATTACTACGATTAACATCTCACTAACCACCTTCAATCTATAGTTAGATTAACAGTTCATTTATGGACTTAACATTTATACGTGATTAATAATGTCTCAATTTAAAAGAATAGTAATAATGGAGCACGAAAATTTTAAAGCGAAGTGGTTGAGAATTATGATAGCCATGTTTTATTTGAGGTTGGGTTAAAAATGTAGCCGTTACTGTGTTCAGTGATGATAGGTCATAGCTGGCCAAAGCTGTTTAAAGGGTGTGGGGGCCACCTTTTTTCAATCTAAAAAGAATGATGCCAGATATCCTCCAATAGAAACTTACCACGTGTAACGCTACAGCTGGTGGTGTTCCATGCACAGCTGTCACCTTTTAAAAATCCCCTACTTTTTCTTGCAGCCGTTGGATCCACATCCTTATATTCATTTCAAAACGCAAAAACATGCGCGAGTGATCCACCACGCGCGCGTAATGAAAGATAACAAGCTCACTTCTCATTCACCACTCATCAAATGAATGCCTTCTGCTTCCAAAAACGTTACGTTAACAGCTGCTGTACTATAGTACAGTCTTTATAATTTTAATAACTATTCAGAAAATTATTTAAAATCAAAAATATTTTTTATTCAACATAATTGATAAAAAAGTGAAAGAACATAAAATTTATATGTCAAGCATTTTAATTTTTTTTACTATGGTGTTTGAGTGGATTTTCCCTTCTGCTTAATATGATGCGTCTCGTTTTCTCATCTAGTTTTTAAAAATAAAAATAAAAATGACATTTCAAAAAAAATTAACAAAATAAAAATCACTAATAATCGAACCACACCAGGAGAGAAAAAAAAAGTTTTGTACTCTACTATGGTGAAAGTATCTAGTAGTTTTTTATGGATTATAAAAAAAATTCTAAATATGTGATTTGATTATTTTTAATATATGCTCATATTTTTTTATTTTATAAATAACACTTGAAATTTTAGTGGACCACTAGATACTTTTATCTTCTAAAAATTATTCATGTATTGTTCTTTGATGACGCCATTTCCAGCTGGATTGTGCAAAATTTGTACAACCAAAAAGTCACGAACTCTTCCTTTTTATATTCACTCATCAATTCCCTCTCCCACTCACTAACAATAAATATATGCATTATTTCTGGATCTTGAGATCCGTGCACTGTATTTATTGGGAATGTCTGTATACTGTAGATAGACAGTATAGCACTCCCACTAGTACTCTACATACGTATAATCGTAAGATACAAAAAGAAATTGTTATATAATTGCAAACCGTTGTTACTACTATATAATTAATAATTGTGTTCTGACTTGAGTTCTGACCAATCAATGTATTAGCATTTCAAGTTGATTAGTTTCACGGTATACATTATTAATAAGCACGTGAGTTAATGGTATGGGTTATCACTAACTTTAACTTGGTGGAACGCAATATCCTTCTTGATGTTTCATCGATTATGCAGTTAAAAATTATTGTACTAAAATAATGCTACTGATTAATTAAAGGGATATTATTAGAGTGAATGTTTTGCTATGGGCCACTAAAACCTATGGAGATCTGTGATTTTTTATTTTTTATGAATGAATATATTAAAGCAGTAAACAAGAATAAATGACAGTGAACATATTGGGAATTGGCAAGTGGGGTTCGCAGAATGGGGTGGGTTTTACAAAACCACGCACTTTTCCGTTAATTTTTATAATAAGAACCTTGTTCCCTCTCAACCCATCTTCGGCCCAACAAATAATTTAAAATTAGAAACCATATCTTATGTTTTTATTGATTTATTATTATTTTATTTTTCTCTCTGTAGTCTGTAGCTCAGTGGTTGCAAGCTTTGCCGATAAGGCGATAGGGTTATGCTGTTATACAAGTGCAAGTGCAACAACTTGTTAGTTTTCATTTTTTTTTTTCTAAATTAATTAAGTGTCCCGAAATTGTGAAAGATATGAAGATATACTGTGATATAAAATGTATTTGTAATTAAAAATGGAGTTTTTTGAGAAGCTGGTATTTGGAAATGTTACCTGTGTGGTGTTGGCCGTATTATACAATGATGAATGTACGGGTCGTAGCTTTTGTTGCATTTTATGAATTGTTCAATAAAGACGTGGTCGCGCAAATCCATAAAGTTTAGTTCTCAACCACACTTTACAGTGCAGCTGTAAAAAACTGCCCAAAATCTGCAACCATAAGATATTTTTCTAATCCCCCCAGTGAGAGAAGAGAAGAGAAGGGCCAAATAGCGCAAGATATTTTTCTGTACGTGCAATTATCCCCGTACAAGTTTACCGTTGAGTACTTGAGTTGTTTCGAATTTCAACTTAGCAAATATAAGCACAATAATCTATCTTATAATAACTAAGCTTTTCTCGGTTTAGAGAGTATTTTGAATTATTAGGTGAGGACTAATGAACTAATTTTAACGTATTGATGTGCGTACATACATGTCTTCTTAATGTATGATGAGTGGGATTGATATCTCACATCAGTAAAATTAAAGAAAAGTACTGAATCCTATTGAATTGCATTGATGATTGGTTTCTTGTAGCAGGATGGTGGTGATGTAATGTAATGTTGTTACGTGCAGGGAAGTAGCTTGTGGGGGGAGTCATATATTTATTATTAGAAATACTATATGATCGTGTATACATGTAGTAATATTTGCTTATTATTTATTGGTGTAATGTAATTATGTAATTGATAGAATATTTCTGAGGCACTAACAGAAGAAAAAGAAGTTCTTTTTTACCCCTTGTAAACTGAAGATGATGAATTGATGATACGGAATTCACTGGATAGACCAAAAAAAGAAAAAAAAGGTATTTACTCCATTATTAAATATTAGCTGGTAGAACTACATCAATGAATTGAACTTAATTGATAGCATAAACTAAGTGAAAATAATTTATCTAATATGATCTCTTTAGATGAGATCTGAATACGAAAATTTCAATATATCAATATAAAACAATAAATAAAGCTGATGATATGAAAAACCTTATTTACTTTTATTCTATTTAAAATACAAAAATGACTAATGATGAGTGGTGACTGGTGAGGCTGTTGTTGGCGGAACAATGGTGACGCCAATCTTATTTTACAGAAGTGGAGTCAACAATCTATGTGTAGATATTATATATGTCGTACAGATAAGAGATATTATCTCAATTTAATTTAAGGTAATAGTATTTGAATAAATAATTTTAATCAACTAAGAATAATCAAATGATTTATTTTTATGTTAAATATAATATTATTTCGGTATTAAATAGTATAAAAAAAATATACATAAATAAAGTTTTATTTGACATCGAAATAATTTTTTATTTAGCATAGAAATAAATTACTTGATTGCACTAAGTTGACCAAAATTACTTGTTCATATAAAATTATTATTAATTTATTATATATATGTGTAGATCTTAGCTATCTAGCTAGTATAAAAGAATTCATCACTTTATATTATACTAAAGATCTCTACATCACCCAAAGAGGAAATACAAAATTTGGATCAATATTTATCTTTTAAAGTAGAGAAATTGGTAAAATAATTAAGTAATAAATTAACTACTCTTCAATTAAAGTTAGTAAAATTCACATATGACATATGATAAAAATTATGAAATTAAAAATAATTAACTTCTCACCTTATTAATTTCATTCTTATTTTAAAAATTCTTATTATCTTCCATCTATACTTCATTTCATTTGGATATGTATTTGTCAGTGAAAAATAATAAAATTGTTCTCATCATCATGTAGCATTTATATATGTATTAATTTTTTTTGGGTATATTTATATATGTATAAGTTGGATCTAATAAAGAGAAATAAAAAGAGCTTAAAGGTTAAAGCAGGGTGTGGCACGTGAGGATTACGTCTGCTTAGATCTTCTGCTGTTGATGTCATGGAATTTGGTGCCTGCAATGCTCTGATCTAAGTGGCCAGGGTTTTCCTCCCAATCTCACAGATGGAAAATGGCATGCAATATTGCAATTGGCCAACCAAACATCCTTATTAGGCATCATTATTATTAGCACATTTCCCCCTTGTCTTCTTCTTACTATACAGCACCTCATATCAGTTTAGCCTCAGATCCCCAACGCTTCAGATCCATCAGTAGTTGTGATCTCCTTTCCAACAAATTGACCCCATTAGTTTACATATTTACATGCCTCCACTAAAATTGAACCATTGATAACTCACTTTAACTTAATCAAAATTCAAACACGCCATTCGATATGTTAAAGTTAAATTGTGATAGGCAAGCATATCTATATAAATATGGGCCATTTCTGATCGTTTTCATCAAGGAGCACACCATATGGGCCTAATGATTTAATAGGTAAGTAAAGTAAGGGTCCAGGGCCCAATCTTTCTGGGTTTGGTTCCTGTAGCGGGTCCAAGTTACACATGTCATTAAATACCTTGTACCCAAAAAAAAAAAAAACCTTAATCCGTATAGTTGACCAGTAAAAACCTTAAAAGAGTTCATGAATCATGACGATGAATCACGCTTTAATATAGTCATAGGGTTGATAGATCATTCTTAGGGGAATTCAACCTCAGACCAACTTGAAACAAGTATTTCCCTCTTGTCTAGGGCGCTGATTTCTTTTCCATAGTACAAATTGGCAACAAAAATAGTCAAACAATGGCATCCCTTGACCAAATAAAAAAGATCAAGCAGACAAACAAAACAAAATCAACCTACTTTGGTCAGACACTAATAATGCTGAATTTTACGTCTACTGGACGTGTGCAATTGGATTGACTAATGCAAAAAATTCTTAAATTGGCTGACACAGCCTAAAATAAAATCAACCATTGACTTTATATATTCATGCATTCTCTCTTACCGAAATTAGTATAGTTTATCATGTTTTTAATAAATTTTTTTGGGTTTTTTCATTTTCATCTTTGAATATATTAATAATAAGGGGAATGCCAATCAATAAACAAAAACGTATAGAATACGACTTTAAATTAATAAAATTACAGGTACAATGCAATTTCAGATACATTTTGAATTAATAAGGAAATGATGACATATCCTAAAATAGACCTGAGGGACAGAAAAGAAAACAATTGAAACACTAAGGCCAAAAAGTAACATAGCTAATAGGTAGCAGAGGGTGTGAAGAACAATGTTTGAACGTAGTCATCAACTGTGCATGTACTTCTGTCATCACCATGCTGATATATGACCTGAGCTGTTCTTGCCACATTAAAACAAGCTTTCACAATTGAAGAAGGCAGAGAGGTTGTGTTCATGGCTAGACCATTCATCTCTAACCACAGCTTCCTTATGAGCCCCCTTATGTGTTTCCTTGCTTCATTCTCATTATCACAACCATTATTTTCCCTCATGTAGCACTGTATGCTGCAAGCATTATCCCCTCTCTCTTGTTCCTCCTGAATATATATGAATGCAATCATTCCGATTTTGGAGAATTATTTAAAATTAATCTCTAAGTAGGCTGCTTAAGTAAAAAATATCAATAGTATAATAAGATAAAATACCGCTGAAGTTCCCAAATCATCCCAAAGTCGAAGAATTTCACCGGAACAAGAGAAGAGTCTAGGATATGTCTTCATCATTGAAATAGTTTCCTTTGAGATAGAATCACCAACTAGGAAGGTTGAATGGACCATGGCCATGTAAGATCCTGCGGAAATCACACCATTGTTTACATATTCCCTGAAAGTTGGCACGTATCCCTTGTTGAACCATTTCGCTTCCTCAAGAAATGCTTCAAATATGTCTATCCACTGCACAAATTAAATAATAACTTTCATTAATTAAAATCTTAATTAATTAATCGTAATAAATAACCTTCTAGCTACACCTATAGTATCTTGTGTACTAAAGTTTTATTCGGATTCTCACTGTTTTTTTCAAGTAGGCAACAGCGGTTAGTCCATGCTGTTTCTGAATTTTGTATGCAATTTCATGAGTTGTGTTATATAATGCCATATAGCATATTTTCATGTATTCAGGTAGCTGCTCCATTGCATCAAGATCCCATCTATGAAAAACAAAAGAGTAACAATTGTTCTGGATCAAAATACCAGACTAAGCTTTGATATCTTAATTGACACACACATACATATATATACCTTTTGATTGCATTGACGAAAAGAACAAGATCATCGAAAGAGCCATATGTATCGAAGATATCATCCATAACAAGCAAAATGCATATGGTTTTAGTAAGTTCAATACGGCAGTTGGAATAACGTGGTTCTGGGAAAATTCCCATTGTCCATAGGAAGCACTCTTCTGGTCTATCTCTACCAAATCCAAGGCTCTCAATCAGTCCTAATTTTTTCCACCACCTAGAAAAACATAAAACCAAATAAATAGTCACATAAACCATTAACCAAGGCATGAATTAATTAACGAATAATGTTATGGAAACAACATTACGGAGTTATTAGGAAGTCAATAATTAAATTATCTAGAGGTGAGCACGGGTTGAGTTGGTTTGGGTTTGGAAGAAAATAGGAACCGAACCGATTAAATTTTAATTAGTTTGGATTTGAGATTTTTAGTAATTGAATCCGAACCAAACCGAACTGATTAAATTCGGATTGGATTGGTTTGGGTAATTGGATACACGATTGAGAATAAAATTTTGAAAAAAAATATAAAAATATAAGAAAAGTATTTATGTCAATAATAAATAATAATAAAAAAATAATAAAAGGTAATATATTATTAAATTTATACTTTAATAAATATAATAAATTTTTTTGATGACTATAAATATAATAATTTGAGTTAGGATGAATAAAATTGCATATATATATATATATATTATTATATTTATTATTTTTTAAATTAATATAAATCTAATTGGGTAATCGAGTTGGTTTGGGTATTGTGACATCAAAATCAATACCTGAATCGATTAAGGTCGGGTTGGTTTGGATCTGACCCATCATATTCATTGGATATGGAACCGATATAATCGGATTGGTTTGGTTTTGATCGGGTAATTGGACTACCCATACCTATGCTCACTCCTAAATTATCATTCAAAATTTATGAACTATCAACTCATATATTCAATAATTAAGTTATCATTCAAAATTTATGAGTTATCATTGATAATTTATATTATGTATTGATTCCTATTGGTGATTGACTCTCTAGTCTTTTTGTTAATTAAATTATTTATTATTTATGATCATATATTTCATATATGATGTGTTACACAAATGAAATAATTTATCACCTGGTGATTTCTCCCAATTCTGTTTGGTAGGAGGATTGAAGCATGTCAAAATCGAACTTGGCCAATTCCAGAAGAGCTGGTATTTTGGTTGTTGTACGGCTATATTGGTCAATGTAGTTCTTGACGTCTAACCTCTCCATTCGATGGTGCCTTGGAAGCATTAAGGCTTTGCTAACTTGTGTTCCTAATTCAGGAGCCAAGTAAGGGATTGATTGGTGAAGATGGCCTGATGAGAAGTCCATGGCTTTTTGTAAAACTTGTTCTCCTTCAGCGCCAAGAAATGATGCCTCGTACAAACTTAGCATGCCACGTATGTCTCTCCTTAGTGATTCCTTGAAATTTCCATTCTTGTCCAGAAACTTGTTGAAATTCTCTGCCGCCGCCATACCGTAATAAATTAATAACTCATCTTATTAATTTGATGAGAATATATTTTTCGGTAAGTTACACGTGCATCTATCTTGATCGATAAATTTAATTAAATTATTTATTTTTATGTTAAATAAATATTATTTTAATATTAAATAATTAAAAAATAATAATATTAAAATAATTTTTTATTTTTTACACATACAAAATAAATAATTTAATTAAAATTAATTTAATAAATTAGATATATATTTAAAATTATGGTATATTTTTTCTTAGAAAATATGATAGTATATTTATAATCATTTAATCAATTTAAATATCGTCATCACTATGAATTAGTTATGGATTGAAAGTTATGTAATTAGGTGAATAAAACGTAAAAAAATAATGATAAAGAATTCTAATTCAGAAATCTAATTATTATTTTAATATTTAAAATATAAAGAATTTAAACATTAATATTATTTTTTTAAAACATTAAAAATATAAAAGAGGTAAAATTTGGAGGATAATTATGATTATGAATTATCACTCCAAATATTTTCCTAGACGTAATACATACCAGGAAAAGTGGTCGAGCCATGGTGCCTGAGGAGGCGAAATTGAAGGGACGTGGCAAATAGATCTTGAGAGGCATCCCAGTGGCACACCTTTTCAAGAAGTGCATTGATCTCTTCTTCAAAATGGTGCCCAATTCCCAGCTCTTGAATGCTTTCAATTATTTTCAATGTTTCCAATGAATCACTCGACTTCTTCAGCAATGCCTCTTGCCCTTCTGTCTTCATCTGCTCAAAGCTTTTCTTGCTGTCACCTCTTTTAACATGTTCCACCTATCACCCCAACATGGAAACCAAACCAAAACAGAAACATTAATTAGCTGCAGACCAAAAAACAAAAAAAAAAACTGAGAGTTAATAAAAGGGCACCTTCTCTTGGAGGGCAACGGAATTGATGGATAGTTTCTTATTATGCATGATCCCTTGGCACTTGGACGTTTGTAGCGACAAGTTCCATGGCGGATGGATGGAATTGTGAGGAGGAGGATGTTTTAATATTGAGCTTGCAAGAGAAAAAGCTCTAACTTGTATAACAAGAGCCATTTTATTTGCAGAGATGAACGAGTAGCTAGATGCTAGCACCGTAATAATTACCGTAGTAACTAGCTACAAATTGGTACTATATGAATGTTGTTATTACGAGTATGATTAACACAAGTGCTTTTCTGCTTCTTATATAGACTCTCGCTAACCGCTGCTATATGCCAATTGCCAAAGCAACTTGTTAGGAATCAATTTTGTGTCAATAAATATTTATTGAAAAGTGTGGGCACCCCATATGTCAGCGATTTTTTAATTAAATAAATCAAGATTTTTCGGTATGATTCGTATAGAATCAAAATATAGAAATTAATATAAAATAAAATTTTATTTAAATACACTTTTTAATACTATTTAATATCAAAATAATATTTTATTTAACATAAAAATAAATCACTTAATTACATTTAGTTGATTAAAACCACTTATTTAAATAGTATTTTCCTAGTCATGTTCCTTTCACTGCCATCAATTTTCCAATAATAACCGCCTGTTTGGAACTTTTTCTTATATGGAAGAGCAGTTATTAGTTATTACTAACATTCACAACAAAGTTAAGCCAACTAAACAATCCTCGTCACTAACAAGAAATTAACAAATCCTAAAATTCAAAACCAAAACAAAAACAACAACAACAGCATCATCTAATAAAAATTAAAGGAAAGATAAATATAATTTAAACACTCATATCCAGCAACAGTTAAATATGAAAGAAATAAATATAAGGCAAAAAGCAATTAACTTTATGTGAAGTCATTTGAAACTGTTAGATTTTACTTAAAATCATTAAATTACACTTTGGTCAAACATGTCAATTCATCTAAAAATATTTAACAAACAATTTCATATGAAATCGAATACACCTAAGAATTCACATAATATAATTTATTATTTAATTTTTTAAATTGTCAAATCATTTTATTAATTTTTAAAAGTGAAATTAAACTAATACGATCTGTATGATAATAAATTTATATCAAATTTTATAGTTTAAATTAAAACCGTACTAAAAATATAAATATTTTATTGTATCTTATAGCTGGCGCTGTAAACCCGCATACAATTTTCAGTCTTATTTTATGAACAATCAAAATATGTGTATAGAATTGTATTCTTATTTTATGGACACTGCAAAGTGCAAACAACATACTTATAAAACCAACTCATGTCAATATGTATGGTAGTTTTTCTGTACGTTTACTATAAGGTGTAGTCAGATGAAAGTGAAAAAATAAGAAGAAAATAAAAAAAATCAAATCTAATAAATTAAAATAATTATAAATTTTGCCAAAGTTCTAAACTTAAATTTTAATACAATGATCTATTCTTATTTCCATCCTACTCTTAATTTTTTTTTCTAGTCGTTAAAAACTATTTTACTGCAAATCTTTTTCTTTCGATAACGCAATGCATGCCCATGTGAAAAACTGAAAATGTCAACGATAACTGTACAATTAATCTGCGCAGACACATACAGAGTAGGCGTCGACATATACCAAGTACCAACGGCGACATACAGGAGCCAAACTAGACCCACCAACCTCTAATTTTTGTATAACATATGGTTTTTTTTTTTAAAGATTATGTATAACACATGTTTAAATAGTATATGTAAATGTATTGCCAATAATTTAATTAATTAAGTTTGAAATTTAACAATAATACTGCTCCTAAATCACTCAATTTGTAATTAGGTGAAAACTCGTAGTTGTTTTTACCTGAAGTTACTAGTGAAGAATTGTAAAATAAAAGTTACATATTTAGCTAAATTACAATTTAATAGTTCTCGATTATAAATTTTATGTTAAAGTTAATTTCATGTATAATTTCTACATTGTAGTTAATATTTATTAAACTAGAACAATTGACACAAAAAAAAAACTAGAACAATTAAATTGAGAACTTTTTTGGTGCCTAATTAAATCAAGAACGAATGCTAAAAGTGATTTTGATATTAATTAAGTAAATAAATATTTGTTAAAACTAAAAGAATTTGTTTTTCAGAGAAAAATAATATCTTGAAACACATAAAATACTCATGAGCCATTACTTAGGTTAAATTTACGAAAGAGAACCCTTTCTTTAAATATTATCAACCTTAAACAAATTAAAGTTAAAAATAAAGAAAACTTTTACGAGCACCATATGTCCATATCTATCATTGTATTATTGTAAACACTAAGGCGTGTGACCATTATCACCGTTAGAGGAGTAGTAGTGTTAATTGTTTTTAAAGGTTGGAGGCATATGAATAATTCAGTAAAGTAGAGATATTTTTATTCAATTTTAAAATGGTTAGAGATTTATTTATTTTTTACAATAAAATTCTTTGGCCTACTAAATCCAATGAAATCTTATATCTCCACACGTCTTTTATTTTTTTCCTTTGAGATCTTCTTCTTCCTCTACTCTCTCCTCCTTTTCCTTTTTCTTTTTCTTTTCTATATCGCTCTTTCTTTTCCTCATCATCCTCCTCCTCGTCATTATCATCATTATCTTTTTCTTCCTTTTTATGTGCTTCTTCTTATATGTTATCGATGTTATCATCATCTCAATATCTTTTCTTTTGTTATGTTTTTCTTTATCGTTAAGAACCCAACAAATAAAAATATTTAGAATATAACTTTTAATTAATAAAAGTGCAAGTGTAATATACTTTCAGATACATTATGAATTAAAAAATGATAGATAATTAATATTTTTTTAACCAATAAATCAATTAATAAATCAAACCTTAAAAAAATTTAAAACATTAAAAATAAAATGTCTTATACCACATAATTATAAACTTCTGAAAATTAAATATACATATAACTTCATTTATAATATTAGAACATTCGAAAGCCAAAAAAATAAACATTAAATTTAAATTATTAACTAACGCTAACCTAATTTTTATTAATTATCTATCGTTACTCTGTGAAGTAATAAGGAAATGAAGACATATCCTAAAATAGACTGAGGGGCAGAAAAAGGAAACAATTGAAACACTAAAGGCCTAAAAGTAACATACTAACTTGCCCCTCATCTCTTAATTCATCTACTAGGTAGCAGAGGGTGTGAAGAACAATGTTTGGACGTAGTCATCAACTGTGTATGTGCTTTTGTCATCACCATGCTGATATATCACCTGAGCTGTTCTTGCCATATTAAAACAAGCTTTCACAATTGAAGAAGGCAGAGAGGTTGTGTTCATGGCTAGACCATTCATCTCTAACCACAGCTTCCCTATGAGCCCCCTTATGTGTTTCCTTGCTTCATCCTCATTATCACAACCATTATTTTCCCTCATGTAGCACTGTATGCTGCAAGAATTATCCCCTCTCTCTTGTTCCTCCTGAATATATATGAATGCAATTATTCAGATTTTGGATAATTTTAAAATTAATCTCTAAGTAGGCTGCTTAATAAGTAAAAAATATCAATAGTATAATAAGATAAAATACCGTTGAAGTTCCCAAATCATCCCAAAGACGAAGAATTTCACCGGAACAAGAGAAGAGTCTAGGATATGTCTTCATCAATGAAATAGTTTCCTTTGAGATAGAATCACCAACTAGGAAGGTTGAATGGACCATGGCCATGTAAGATCCTGCGGAAATCACACCATTGTTTACATATTCCCTGAAAGTTGGCACGTATCCCTTGTTGAACCATTTCGCTTCCTCAAGAAATGCATCGAATATGTCAATCCACTGCACAAATTAAATAATAACTTACATTAATTAACATGTTAATTAATTAATCGTAGTAAATAACCTTCTAGCAACACCTATAGTATCTTGTGTAAATATTTTATTAGGATTCTCACTGTTTGTTTCAAGTAGGCAACAGCGGTTAGTCCATGCTGTTTCTGAATTTTGTATGCAATTTCATGAGTTGTGTTATATAATGCCATATAGCATATTTTCATGTATTCAGGTAGCTGTTCCATTGCATCAAGATCCCATCTATGAAAAACAAAAGAGAGTAACAATTGCTCTGGATCAGAATACGAGACTAAACTTTAATATTTTAATTGACACATATATATACCTTTTGATTGCCTTGACAAAAAGAACAAGATCATCGAAAGAGCCATATGTATCGAAGATATCATCCATAACAAGCAAAATGCATATGGTTTTAGTAAGTTCAATACGGCAATTGGAATAACGTGGTTCTGGGAGAATCCCCACTGTCCATAGGAAGCACTCTTCTGGTCTATCTCTACCAAATCCAAGGCTCTCAATCAGTCCTAATTCTTTCCACCACCTAAAAAACAAAATCAAAACAAATAAATTGTCACAACAACCATTAACCAAGGCATGAATTAGTTAAATTATTTGTTATATATGATCATATATATGATGTGGTGCACAAATTAAATAATTCATCACCTGGTGATTTCTCCCAATTCTGTTTGGTAGGAGGATTGAAGCATGTCAAAATCAGACTTTGCAAATTCTAAAAGAGCTGGTATTTTGGTTGTTGCGCGGCTATATTGGTCAATGTAGTTCTTGACGTCTAACCTCTCCATTCGAAGGTGCCTTGGAAGCATTAAGGCTTTGCTAACTTGTGTTCCTAATTCAGGAGCCAAGTAAGGGATTGATTGGTGAAGATGGCCTGTTGAGAAGTCCATGGCTTTTTGTAAAACTTGTTCACCTTCAGCGCCTAGAAATGATGCCTCGTACAAACTTAGCATGCCACGTATGTCTCTCCTTAGTGATTCCTTGAAATTTCCACTACTCTTGTCCAGAAACTTGTTGAAATTCTCTGCCGCCGCCATGCCATAATAAATTAATAACTCATCTTATTAATTTGAGGAGAATATATTTTTCGTTATATTTATTTTGGTCTAATTTATTTTTATACTAAATGGAATATTATTTAGGTATTAAATAGTACAAAAAATAGCAATATTAAAATAATTTTTTATTTTACATAAAAATAAATAATTTGGTCGGACTTAGTTAAATAAAATAGATGTACGTATAAAATTATGATATATTTTTTATTATAAAATATGATAAAACATTTATAATCATTTAATCGATTTAAGACTTCGTTTGGAAGAGAAATCAAGACTGAAAATTTAATAGGAGAGAGACTGAGAAATAGAAATTAAATTAAGTGAATGAAAAAGGAAAAATGTTAAGTATTAAAAATTTTAATATTAAATAAGGATATTTAAATAAAAAAAGTTATTAAGGTTTTCGTCTTAGTTTTCAAAGTGGGTTTGATAAAGCTTTTCGATCAAGTCCTCATGCTCTCAAAAAGCAGAAGCCATCTTTTTGCGTTTGGTAACTCAAAAAGTTAAGGAGCTTAGCAGGGGTGCTTTTGAGAGTTTGAGTAGCTTTTCAAAGCTGGCTCTGGCTCCTCAAAAAGTAAAATGACGAATTAACCTTATATTTTAATAAAAAACCAATTTTATCCTCAATTAATTATATTTAATTTTATATTAATGCATTGCATACTAACAAAAAGGTTACTATAGTAATTTATTACTTTGAGAGCAACTATTAAATAGATTTACCAAAGGCGATATATATGGCTTTTGCTTATTGAAAGCAATTTTGAGTTATTTTATCAAACGGCTATCATGAAACTCTCCATCAGCTACTTTTTTAGAGCATTATCAAACCGAGCCTCAGTCTCTCACTATGCGGTATTGAAAATATTAAAATTTTGACTCTTGTATACCAAACGCAATATTGAGTAATGTCTGACGAGGTGAATGTGCAGTCACCAAAAGAATATGTAGTCACCAAAAAAATGAGGCGACTGTGAATTAGTTATGGATTGAAAGTTGCCGGTGATTAGTTGGAATAAACGTAATATATACCAGGAAAAGTGGTCCAGCCATGGTGCCTGAGGAGGCGAAATTGAAGGGATGTGGCAAATAGATCTTCTGAGGCATCCCAGTGGGACACCTTGTCAAGTAGTGCATTGATCTCTTCTTCAAAATGATGCCCAATTCCCAGCTCTTGAATGCTTTCAATTATTTTCAACGTTTCCAATGGATCACACGACTTCTTCAGCAATGCCTCTTGGCCTGCTTTCTTCATCTGCTCCAAGCTTTTCTTGCTGCCACCTCTTTTAACATGTTCCACCTATCACCCCAACATGGAAACCAAACCAAATCAGAAACATTAATTAGCTGCAGACCAAAAAACAAAAAAAACGTGAGTTAATAAAAGGGCACCTTCTCTTGGAGGGCAACGGAATTGATGGATAGTTTTTTATTATGCATGATCCCTTGGCACTTAGACGTTTGTAGGGACAAGTTCCATGGCGGATGGATGGAACTGTGACGAGGAAGATGGATTAATGTTGAGCTTGCAAGAGAAAAAGCTCTGACTTGTATAACAAGAGCCATTTTATTTGCAGAGATGAACGAGTAGCTAGATGCTAGTACTGTAATAATTAACGTAGTAACTAGCTACAAATTGGTACTATATGAATGTTGTTATTATTATGATATGATTAACACAAATGCTTTTCTGCTTCTTATATAGACTCTCGCTAACTGCTGCTATATGCCAAAGCAACTTGTTAAGAATCAATTTCGTGTCAATAAATATTTATTGAGAAGTGTGGGCACCCCATATGTCAGCGATTTTTTAATTAAATAAATCAAGATTTTTAAGTGTGATTCGTATAGATTCAAAATATAGAAATTAATATAAATTTATTACAATTTGAATCGTATTAGTATAATTTTTTATTTTTTAATTTAATTTAATCTTAATAACTACTATTTATATTTTTATGGTATTAATTTAAATTTTCAAACATTTTTATTCAATTAAATAACTTTATATTTTATTTAAATTAAATATTAAATTTTACCAACCCCTCGCAGATTCTTTTAGGGGAGGGTTGAGACTTGAGAGGCACTAGTCATGTTTCTTTCACTGCCATCAATTTTCCAATAATAACCGCCCGTTTGGAACTTTTTCTTATGAGGAAGAGCAGTTATTAGTTATTACAACAATCACAACAAAATTAAGCCAACTAAAGAAGTTAGTAACTCACCTATATAAATTCCACCCAAATTAAACCATTGAATTAGAGTTTAGTCAAACATATTAAATTATTTAATACTTTTTAACAAGCAACTTCACATAAAATTGACTGCGTCTAAGTATTCATCGCCAAACAATCCTCGTCTCTAACAAGAATAAACTAACAAATCCTAAAATTCAAAACCAAAACAAAAACAACATCATCATCTAATAGAAATTAAAGGAAAGATAAATATAATTTAAAAACTTATACCCAGCAACTCTTAAATATGAAAGAAATAAATATAAAGCGAAAATTTAAATACAATTAACTTTATATGAAGTTATCATTTTAAAATTGTTGATTATATTTAAAACCATCCGATTACACTTTGATCAAATATATCAATTTATCTAATAACATTTAATAAATAATTTTATATGAAATCAACTGCACCTGAGTATATCCACCTAAATATAATTTATCATCCAATTTTTTTGCATTGTTAAATCATTTTATTAATTTTTAAAAGTTAAATTAAAGTAATACGAACTAAATCATAATAAATTGATATCAAATTTTATAGTTTAAATTAAAACGGTACTATAAATATAAATATTTTATCGTATCTTATTGCTGGCGCTGTAAACCCGCATACAATTTTCAATCTTATTTTATGAACAATCAAAATATGTGTATAGAATTTTATTCTTATTTTATGGACACTGCAAACAACATACTTATAAAACCAATTCATGCCAATAACTATGGTAGTTTTTCTATAGGTTTACTGTAAGGCGTTTACTAAGATTAAGTGAAAAAATATAAAGAAAATACTTTTAAAAAAAAAAAATTAATAAATTAAAATAATTATAAGCCTTGCAAATTTCTGAACTCAAACTCTAATACAATGATATATTATTATTTCATTCCTACTTTTTTTTTCTCTTCGGTAAAAAACTATTTTACTGCAAATCTGATCTTTTTCTTTCCATAACGCAATGGCCATGTGAAAAACTGAAAATGTCAATGATAAGTTGATAACTTTGCAATTAATCTGCGCAGACACATGCAGAGTAGGCGTCGACATATACCAAGCACCAACGGCAACACACAGGAGCCAAACTAGACCCGCCAACCTCTAATTTATGTATAGCAAATAATTTTTTTTCAATAATTTTTGACGTATACTTATTTTATCAATCGAGTCTAATTAAATTATTTATTTCATTTATAAATAGAAGATTATCATAATATTAATAAAAATTATTTATGTGCTATTTGATATCAAATTTTTTATTTAGTACCATTTTTTTTATTATGTATAACATATGTTTAAATAGTATATGTAAATGTATTGCCAATAATTTAATTAAGTTTTAAATTTGACAATAATATTGCTCTTAAATCACTCCATTCGTAATTAAGTGAAAACTCACTGTTGTCTTTATGTAAAGTTATTAACGGAAAACTATAAAATAAAATTTGCATATTTAGCTAAATTACAATCTAATAGTTCTCTATTATAATTTTATGTAAAATTAACTTCATTTGTAATTTCTACCTTATGTAATTAATATTTATTAAACTAGAACAATTGACACAAAAAAAAACTAGAACAATTAAAATGAGAACTTTTTTGGTGCCTAACTAAATTGAGAACGAATGTTATTAAAAGTTATATTGAGATTAATTAAAAAGCATAATATTTGTTAAAACTAAAAGAATTTGTTTTTCAGAGAAATATAATATATTGAAACAGATAAAATATAGTCATGAGCCATCACTTAGGTATAATTTACGAAAGAGAACCCTTTCTTTAAATGTGTATCAACCTTAAACAAATTAAAGTTAAAAATAAAGAAAACTTTTAGGAGCATCATATCTATCATTGTATACATACACTATTGTGTTACTAGATTGCGCCTATTAATTCATCTTTTCATGAACTAAATTGGGGCAATAATATAATAAATGTAATGTTAGTTAAGATGGTAATAAGAGTATTTCATTCTTAAATTAAAAGATCATTGGTTAAAAAATCGTATACTAAATTTTTCATATATTATTGATTTTAACATTTTTAAAATAATGAATTTAGGAGTAATTTCAGAATCTGTACATAGCAATATTCATTTTATTTAATTAACTTATCATTTGATCCTTCTCAGCTCATTCATTAATTTAAATAGTGATACTTTTAAAAAAATATTTTTTATAATATATTAAAGAGTAATCTTACGGAACCAATATTACGGAAGAAATAGGAAACCAATAAATGTAATTAGAAAAATAGTGAGTGATAAAAAGAAAAAAAAAAAAATAAAAAAATAATATTAACTTCTTATTGTCTCTCTAACAGTCAAAATATTTTTTTTATATAAAGACAATTTTAAAATTTTTATAGTATTATCCACCGTAATATAAAATTCAATAACCAACGCTTTCTTTTGATGAAGATTCCCGGAGGTAATCCCACACATATTACAGTATGTAGCATCTTACAATCAATTATTCAATTATGTCAAAATGATACATATATCATTCTTCAATTGCATTTGACCAAAACCATGCAACTTGAATCGGGAACAATGTCACAGTGACACAATGTGCTTGTATTTAAAATTTTAAATAGTGTAGAGCCGGCTGCCACGATTTTTTGGAAGATTTTATTTTATTTTGAAAGAGAGAAACTTATTATAATCTTTTAAATTCACATGTGATGAGAATAATTATAAGAATAATGTTACGGAATAAATATGAAAGTGTCATTAAGAAGTCAATAAATTTAATTAGAAAAATGGTAAGATTAAGAAAGAGAAAGGAGAAGAAAAAAAAATTATTAACTATTATGAGATACAAATTCTATTAATTTCTTAGATTTTTTTTAAATATAATAATTATATATTTATATGATGATTATTATATGTCAAGTACATGCAGCAGATTAAATATTAAATTAATTTTCAAATTACTTCTATTTAAAAAAATAATTTTTTTGTAAATTATTTATTTAGATATACATGAATTCATGATTTTGTATTTAAATAAATAAAAAATTTAATATTTTAAATATATGCACTTAAAAAAATATTTTTTTTGTTATACATCTCGTTGCCACTAAAAATAAATAGTTTTATATGAAAAATAATTTAAAAATCTAAATCAAATCTGATTATAAGTTAATTTTTACGTTTAGAAAGTTTTATATTTTTAATATTTTTAAAAAATTAATATTTATAACTGAATCTTTTATTTTTTTAAGTAGCAAACCTATAATTAAACGTATAAATTAGATCTCTTTATTAAAACTCATGTTTTACATATATTTCGATTGTAGTAATAATGAGATCCTTCATTTATTAACTCACATGTGTTTGAGTGTTTCATCCCTTTCATTTATTACCTGTAACTTTGTTTAAAGAATTTAATAATGTGTACATTTTACGAGAAAGAATCTTTTCCTCTCTTTCTATTTTTCTAGCAATGATAATGGCAATGGGTACTGCTCTATCACTTCTGATCCTCGTGTATGAAATTGTTTCCATTTTGATCCAATTTTCGTCAGGATTCTTTTTTATAAACTTCCATCGGGATGATGTTTATTCACAAATATCCATAGATACGAACATTTAAAAAAAAATTAATATAATCGTAGTAAAATTAAGTACAATACAATAAAATATAATATATTAAAATATAATTTAAATAAATTTAATTATTTATATATAATTTTAAATATATGTATTTTAAAAAAAAAATAAAAATATATTTTCAACATAAATAAAATTATAATTTTTACATGGGACAATTATGTAATACTTTTTTTTGAAAATTTTATGATTTCTATGAGTTGGATACTTCAATCTCCATCCCCTTTATTCATGAGGCGAGTCCCATTTCTATGAAGATCCTCATTAAACTCTGTTACCACTAATTTTTATGGTTGTACGCGGATGTGGAATTTTTGCATTCCCTACTTTTTTTCTGTTGTATTTTCTTTTTCTCTTTCCTCTCTTTTCTATTATGAACATTATCTATTTTTTTTTATGTGATAACCTAATATTATTTTTAAAATTTAGGAAATAAAAAATTTCAACAATAGCTTTGTTTAAAATGTTATAACTTATAAGAGAAATTTTTTTATATTTCAGAGAATATTTTTCAAATAATTATAAAGATAATAAAATACCAATAATAATTTATAAATTTAAAGTACAATAATATGATAATAATAATAATAATAATAATAATAGTATATTAATGATTAAATACATATATAATAATATTATAATGATATAAAAAGTATAAATTAGACAAAAAATGAACAAAATAATAATATAAAATAATTTAGGAAATAATAATAATATTAATAAAAAATATATTATTATTAAAAAGTATTATTTCTGTAAAAAGATAACTAACATATATCTTAAGGAAACATGCACAACAAAATTATTATTAATAGAAAGTTCTAAATATTTATATTTAATACATATACAATAAATGTATTAAAATTTTAAATTTTTAATAATTTTAATAATTTTTTTTAATTTAACATAGGCACCATATAAATAGACCCATGAAAAAAAGAAATTCAATAACCATGCCTGACTCTACTACTACTACAAAAAAAAAATCATCATTAAATATTCCTTTAATGTTATCTTTCTCTTCCACACTTCCATTAAATTAGAGGTTTTGTTAATGGGCAGAGAAGATACTATAAATAAAAGCATTAAATGATTGAGATTGATGCACCGTGCCAACCTGATGGGTAAAATAAAAATTTATGACATATTTCATTGTTACCATAAAAATATCTCGTTTTTTATGTCAATGATATATAATAAAGAAAAATATATAATTTTTTTAAACGTGTGTATATTTAAAATTAAAAAATATAGATTTTTTTTTATCTATTTAATTAAAAAATGCCACGAATTTATGGTGAGGAGATAATAATTCTTTCATTCTCAAATAAAATTTTATTTTCTTCCCTTCCTTAGTTCTCTTTGATTGTTTCTTCAGACAAAAAAAAAAGTTTTCAAATTAGCAAGTTATTGCCATATTAAAGAAAGAATAACATATATATATATATAAAAGTTTGATTAAGCCTAGGATGATATTATTGTCTATTTAATCTCTAGTATGGGTAATAAATGTAAACATTTTATTTGCACATAAAAACTAATCATATACATGTATATATATTTTATATTGGAATAAATCTACGTGTATCATTGTACATACATGTATACATCATTTAGCAACATAGAAAAATGTAGATATTAGTACAAAAATTTACATTTTTTTATGTTAATATTTATATTTTTTCGTGTTATTAAATGATATGTATATATGTGTATAATAATACATTTAGTATTATCCTTTATATTTTAATATATATTATATCCTGATAGTTAATTTGAATGACTAATTTTATTATACAAATGGTACTAGCCATAATACCTAACATGATGTTCATAGTATTCAACTCTTCAACCCAACTAATTAATGTTTCAACAACCACCCCAAAAGATTATTTAAAAAACAAAAGCTCCAGCCTCCGCGGGGCTGCTTTCTTGTGGATTATTTTTTTTCCTAACCAAAATTTAATTTTTCACTAAGGAAAGAAAAAAACATTATTTAAAATATCTTTATATTAATAGTATATTAAAATTAAATTTTTTAAAATTTCCTTTTGTTTATAAAATTAAGATTATTCTTATAATCCTCTCTCATAAATAATTTAATAAGAGCAGTGTTACTTTTTTTCCGAACGGTTGTTGTTACTCGACCCAAACGGGGAAAAAAGTTCATAGTCAACCCGCTTCAAGTATCGATCCCTTCGACATTGCCATCAAGGATAAAACCATTCACGGTTGGCTAAGCTTACATCAATCACAATTTTTTGAATACAAACCAGCACCACATTAAAACAAGTACCTAGCCTTACATTTCATTAATAAGACTAGTGTTAGTTGATCAGCACATTTTATTAATTTTAACCATCAAAATCAATCGGCGTTTTGTAGTTGGCTAAAATAAAATAACTTAAATATAAAATAAAATACTATTCATGTAAAAAGATAATGATAATTAGATTTGTTGGCCAACTTAAGGGTCCGTTTGCTAATGTTGTAACTCTCAAAAAGCGGTTGAGCTCTTTAGACTCTCAAAAAATAGCTCTTAAATAGTCATCGCATAATCGTTTGATAAAACATTTTAAAATTAATTTTCAATAAGCGGGAACCACACATATGATATTTAATAAAAATAATTTTTTATTAAAATTTAAGTTTAATATGTCATTTTGTTTTTTGAAGAACCAAAGCCAACTTTAAAAAGTTACTCAACTCTCAAAAATACCTCGATTTTTAAAAGTCAAAAACAAAAACTTCTTAATTTTTCGAGTTACTAAATACAAAAAGGTGTCTTCTACTCTTAAAAAATAGATGCACTTATTCAAAAAGTTTTATAAATTCATTCTAAATATATTTTGCTGGCCATATAGTTTTTATTTAATATATATAATTTAAATAATATATATATTTCTTAAAAATATTTATTAAAATTTTTGGGCAGCCACATGTGACATGTCAATGCCATTAATTGAATTGCTACTTTTTTTTCCCTTTGGATAACGCAATGCAATTAAAATGGAGTGCATGTGAAAATGATATTCGTACAATCAATCTGCGCAGACAGAGTAGGCGGATTGCGGTCCTGCGGATGTACAAATAGTCAAATACCAACGTGCGTACCAGCGCTGCGGGGTTCCAAGAAAAACGCCTCGAATGGAGACTCAAAAAAGAGAAATTTGGCAAAATCCCTTCAAAGTAGTGGCCGGAACCCCAGAAATCTCCATCCTCATAATCGAATTTCTGAAATATTTTAAATATTTAAAATACTCTTATTTATATAATATATATTGTAATTTTTATGTAATTTTACATTTCGAAATTATTCGAATTATTTAAAATACATTAAATATTCTTATTAGTTAATTTCTAGTATATATTTTTAGTCATTTTACATCTCATTATATTATACTATTTTATTTTTCTAAATATATTATTGAGATTTAAATAATTTATTATTTTGGACAAAATATATTTAAATGATGTTTCATTATATTAGTATTTTTGTATTAATTTTTCAATTTTTTTATTATTTTTATTAAAATATTTATTAAAAGATTTAAAGAGAAACGAAAAATGGAGAACCCGTGGAGAATGGAAAATCCGGGGAGAATAAGGATGGGGACGAAAATTCCCTCGTGACGGGGAATAGAGCGAGAACGGAGAGCGGGAAGGTATCCCTGCCCTGCCTCATTGACACCCCTAACCAGCTCAAATGGACCACCATCCTGTCCTTTATGTATGGTTATATATATTTACAATGTATATTATATGTTTAAAATTTAAATAGCGTAGGCACAATTTTAGGTATATTAAAAGATGAAGTCTACTTTGTAGATTGTCAGATTGTATCTACACATATAGATCTACACATGTAGATAACATATGGTTAAAAATTATTGGTTATTGAGATGAGCCAACAATCTTGAAAATAATTGTTAGTGGGTGTTTATGGATAGTGCTAAAAGATTAAAGGCTTGTTTGGATGAATTTTTCGTAAATGATTTTTTTTCGAGTTATTTATTTTTATAGATCTTTTGCAAAAGTAAAAGTAATTTTATGTTTGGATATCTCATATAATAATATCTTTTTATTTATCACTATGTTTGGATACAGTAATGTAAAAGTATTTTTTTATTTATTTACTATGTTAAAAACATCTTTTTTTAAGTAAAAAATATATTCTGAAAAAAGATGTTTTTTTTTTAATTTTACTAGTGCTTTTACTTTTACTATTAAAATTACCCAAACACGCTAAAAAATATAAAAAGATATTTTTTTGTCAGGAAAAGATTTTTTTTTAGCCAAATAATGGCATCTAAACAAGCTCTAAGAATAATTTACAGAGTATAATTACTATTTAATCTTTATATAATAGGGATTTTTATTTTTACATTTTTTTATTATAAATTTAATGGTTGAAAATTTTAATTTAAAATTTATTTTATTTTTTTATTGTAAATCTTATTTTTATTCCAAAATATTATATTATTTTTTTATATATTTAATAATTTAAAATTTAGAGTTTTGTATGGAGTGGGAGAAAAAGGTGAAAAGAGCATTATATAAATTATTTTTAATTGATCTTTTGAATCTCGCACCATGCTAAACTACTGTAACATATTACATAGTGCTCCATCTAATGGTACATTTATAGAATGCATTGAGGTGATGACATATGTCAATTTATTGAAAAATGAAGAATTTATGCCAAACTTTTGAGAGCTGAATATTTATCAAGTAAATAGACAATTATTATTCAATTTTTATATAGTAGAGATTAGCTAGCACTGTTAGTATATTACATTTCTTTGTGTATATTTTTTTGTATGTATATCTGATCTTTTATTTTCTGTATTAAAATTGTTTGATAAGGAGTGAGGGAGAAAAAATTATTTTTTATACTATATAAAAAATATAATATGTGTTAGAATATATTAGTAGCAATTAGGATATTTATATTTATTAGTATGATGTTATTCATAATTATAGAATATTAGGTTATTATTATTGTGATTCTCTCTTTGCCTATAAATAAGCTATGCATTATAATATCTGATACACATTTCATACATCTCTCACAAAATTTTCTCCTCTATTGTGTATTCTCTCTCCCTTTCTAATAATATGTATTAAAAAAAATGGTATAGTAAAGATTATAATAATAACATATACACTATAAGAAAAATTATATTTTTAGGATCTTTAAAAGAATTTAAAAAGTTATTGTAATAGAAGACCTTTGAGGTTTGACAATTATCTGTTGTAATATTATTTATATAATATAATGAGCAACGGTATGAATTACATGAATTGTTATAATAACACATAAGAAAGTTATTTAAGTACGAGGGACATCCACACATTAGACTATTAGAGTCCATTATATATAGATTAATTCTATGGTGGAGTAGTCTTTATAACGAAGAGATAGGAGCATTAAAAAAAAATATATAATTTTCTTTTAAAAGTTTAATAAAAAAATCTATGTAATTGTTATATTAAAATGAATCTTTATATTTTTTTTTTCATCTTAACATGCACCTTATAAACGTTATTTTAAAAAATTGAATGGGGCAATTGCACCGCACTCATACACTGAAAGAGTCGAAGATAGAGCAAGAAACCTAGAGGATAAGGTACATTACATACATGATCAGTAGTGCACACATGGAGCCAATAAGGTTGCTTGAATTCATCGACGACCTCCATCGGTTGGGCCTCTCCTACAAGTTCCAAAACCACATTAACTCTCTCTTTCCCGTATTCATTCTTCACAATATATGCATCGTCACACACACAAATCTCTACATGTGCTACTCTCTCCTCTTCAAGATTCTTAGACAACACGCTTTTCATATCTCCCAAGGTCTATAACCCTAAACACATCATCACAACTACTCTTTTAGACATAGGTATGAATTTCATTTATATTATTACTACGATGATTTTGCGAGGTGCAGATGTATTTGAGAGTTTGAAGGATGACGAGGCACATTTGAATGGAAACGATGTGCAAGGAATGTTAAGTGTGTACGAGGCATCGCATCTTAGCATTGAGGGAGAAACTCTATGTGAGAAGGCAAAGGCATTTTCGGCAACAAATCTGGTGAAGATGAGTAAAAGAAAGCATTAGGAGTGTGTAATTCAACTTTTTTATTTAGCTTTTATTAGTTTATTTTTTTGAGTAAACTACCAACCTGATCCCTGTCCATTTTCTCGAACGACATAGCGGTCCCTGACAATAAAAAAGCACCGCTGCGGCCCTCGTCCATGGTCACCGTGACACAAGGCGGCTCTTCCGTAAGTTTCTTCGTCAAATACAAATAGAAGTGGCTGACGTGTCACGTTAAGTTGCTTGCGTGGCCGTTAACTGCCAAGTTGGAATGGACAGGGGCCGATTTGACGCACTTAAAAGAAATAGTTAGGGTTCAATTTGTCCAATTTTAAGTTTTTAAGCTAGAGAAGTGGGAAATGGACAGTGCCGATTTAGCGCCCTAAAAGGAATTATTAGGGTTTGATTTGTCACATTTCAAGTTGTCAAGTTGAAGAAGTAGGAATGGACAGTGGTCGATTTGGCACACCTAAAAAGAATGGTTAGAATTCGATTTGCCTCATTTTAAGTTTGTGTTAAATTATAATACATATGACATCATGTTATTGATACTACGATCAATGATGAACCTGAAAATAATAGAAATAATATATTTATGTAAAAAAAATGAGGTATTTATAAAATAACATTTGAGATACAAGATCTTTGATTTAATTATATATGTCTCTATGGTAGTTTAAATGATACTATGATAGGAGTGATCATTATAATATATAAAAAACAAAACACAACTAAAAAAAAATCCCAACTTTTTGTGCTGAAGTTTTGTTATTGTGTTTCAATATATGACTATTTTTTTTTTGTGACATCAATATATGACTAATGAATTAACTTCTTTTATATCCATGTTAATATATATACTATATAGCTCACTGCATAAATAGTATTTCTATTATTATTTAATATCATAATAATGGTGGACACCTATCATAATAATGGTTCAATATGGCTTGTAGGTTGTAGCTTATCAATTTTTCATCTTTGGTGAGAATCTCTAAGCACTCAATTTTATTTTGGTCCATTATATATGTTCTTTCCAGGTTCATCATTCATCGCTATATCATCAACATGATGTG
>JASCZI010241692.1:114799-132332 GCA_036250425.1 Stylosanthes scabra
TTACTTCTCCAACTTGGCAACTTGAAATGAGACAAATCGAACCCTAACCATTCCTTTTGGGTGCGCCAAATCGGTCCCCTGTCCATTTCCCACTTCTCCAGCTTAAAAACTTAAAATGAGACAAATCGAACCCTAACCATTTCTTTTGAGTGCGCCAAATCGGCCCCGGTCCATTCCAGCTTGGCAATTAACGGCCACACAAAGCAACTTAACGTGACACGTCAGCCACTTCCGTTTGCATTTGACGAAGAAACTCACGGAGGGGCCGCCTTGTGTCACGGCGACCATGGACGAGGGCCGTAGTGGTGCTTTTTTATTGTCAGGGGCTGCTATGTCGTTCGAGAAAATGGACAGGGACCAGGTTGGTAGTTCTCTCCCCCCTTCTTTTTTTTTTTTTGTCAAATTACAGAATCTGGAACCCAAAATCTGGTATCAAATAATACAAAAAAGATAAGAAAAATATAAAGAAGAGACATTTTATTAAAATTGAAGAAATATATATAACAAAATTGAAAAATGATAGATTGAAATTGAACAGAAGCGAATCACTCTGCCTTATATACAATTTCTCGATGCAACAGTTAAAGATATGACACACATCGACTGTATACACCATGAGTTTGAAAATTAAACAGAAGGTGAATCACACAACCTTCCATTCAATTTTCTGATGCAACAAAAGATGAAATCACACGCATCCCTTGTATACATCATAGTTTCATCACGAAACCAACAAGTGGTATCACACCACCTAAAAGTCTAATTCCATTAGTTGACAACTACAATGGTTTATGAGGTATTTATACACTTCTTATTACATACCCTAATTGCAAAATACATTAAGTTCAAAATACAAAATCAAACCAAATATTCTAAATATATAAACTAATAAAAGTTAAATAAATTCTCATTCTCTTCATATCTGAGTATTAATGCACGTATCAGTTCTATTTGTATATCAGATGGGATGTAAATGCCACAAACAATCTTCCAGATTACATGACGTTGTACTTCTTAGCTCTTTATAACACTGTCAATGAGATTGCTTTTAACGTCTTCAGAGATCATGCCGTCAAGTGCCTTCCTTATCTCAAAAAAGCTGTATGTACTACTAAAGTTTAATGATTTCATAGTCTCTTTATATCATAAGATAAGTTATTATCTTTTGCTTAATTTGTCTTTCTCTTGCACCCTGAAATGTAATTGTCACGTCCTCTAATGACCACTGCAGCTCCGTTCTCTCAAAAAAAGTTGTTGCAATGATTGGAGTTTTAGTCGACGTCCTGATGAAATACTGCCATGTCCTGAAATTATCGCAATGATTCCGTTTTCTCTCAATTAGTCTCCTTTTTGGAGAAAATGGAGTCGCAATAGTAATTGAAGGACGCGACAAAAGTGTTTCAGAGAGTGTTCAAACAGAGAAAAAGAGAAATCAAACAATAAGGAATAACTTACCCTATCATGTATTCACCATACAATTATTGCGAGGAATCATAAATTAATGATATGTCTGTACTGAATGTGAACATGATATCAGTGGTGTGATTTGTGCAAATCGTTTATGCAAGAAGCAAAATGGTCTAACAGCAAAGTTGTACCGGGCTTCAATGAGTACTTGGAAAATGCTTTAGTCTCATGCTCAGGCGGGGTTTGTCTTATTCACTGCTTCTTCTTACTCAACCAAGATATAACAGAGCCAGCACTTCATTCCTTAGTTAACTACCACCAACTCTCGCGTTCTTCATCCACCATTTTCAGGATTAGCAACGATTTGGTCACCGCATCGGTATTTATCTTTTTAATTATTATGTTATTCCATTCCCTGCTTATCATTAGTTAAGATCTATGTATAATACTTTATGGATTCATATTTATGTCATGCACATTTTCTATACTTAAGAAGAATGCTAACATTATTATTATCATTGATAATGAGCCATGCTTGGCTGCTTGTTCGATCGATCTCTTTGAATGCAGGATGAGATGGAGCGCGGCGAAACCGCGAATTCAATCACTTGCTATATGAATGAAACGGGTGATTCGGAAGAGAATGCAAGAAAGTACTTGAGAAGTATGATAGAGGAAGAATGGAAGAATATGAATAGATGCCTGGTGATGGATTCAACATTCTCGAAATCCTTCATAGAAGCAGCAATGAACCTTGCCCGTACTGCCCAATGCACATACCAACATGGAGATGGACATGGAAGACCAGACAACGCATCAAAGAGCAGAATAAAGTCTCTGCTTTTTGATCCACTTCCTGTGTGTGCCAACATGACATAATATATATCATGGTAGTAGGGTTGCTTTGTCGATGCTACAACAAATGGTAATTTAGTAAAGAAGCTAATCGTCTCACCAAAACAAATTAAAGTGAGAGTTGTGTTAAAGTGTAGTAGAAATGAAATAGCAGATATATATGTATCGCAAATAGGTCTTGAGAGGCATTCCAGTGGGATACCTTTATCTAAGAAGTGCATTGATCTCTTCTTCGAAATGGTGCCCATATTGCCAGCTCTTGAATGTTATCAATTGTTTTCAATATTCACAATGGATCACTCGACTTTTTCAGGAATGCCTATTGTCCTCCTATCTTCTGCTGCTCCAAGCTTTTCTTTCTATCATCCCTCTTAACATGTTCCACCTATCACAAGAAGTTCAAATAGATTAATCTTGAAAGCTCAAGTTCAAATTAAAAGCACGATGGTTATGGAGACAATCGGCAGCATGTTTGCAACAACAACAAAAGCAACATTAGGATAAGGATGGGGATCTGATTACCGGAAGGGTGGGATATTTTTGGATTTAGGTAGGGTTTTTGGGCTTAATCCATGACTTAAAAAATATATTCCGCGACTTCCGCCTATATTACCCCAACATGAAAAATTGATAACTCGCCCTTGGGCCTTGGTGCACAAAAAATCATAGAAAACCAACCTGAATAAAATTGAAAAAAAAAATATGCCTTTGAATTGTTTAGGGTGCGTTTAATTTGTGTTTTTATTTTTTTATTCATTTTCAGTGTTTTATGTTTTCTAGATTTTGTAAAGGAAAAAGAGAAAATAGTGAAAAATAATTATTTGATATATAGGATTTTGAAAACACAATTAGTTTATTTTAAAAAAGAAGTTTTTTTTTTTTCAAAAAATAGAATTCTTTTATTTTGAAAAAATAAATTATGAATTTTCTAGTTTTAGTAAGAAATATAAATTTTCTTTACTTCTCAGTTTTATTTCGTTTGGTAGTTGTACAATGAAAAAATAATAATTTTATTTATTTCTCAATTTTATTTATAAATTATTTATAATTTTTAAATTGGTTTGATAATATTAATTTATGTAACTAAGAGAAAAATGATTCATGACTCCATTAATAGTAATCTTAACATGTGTTTTTAACATGTGTTTTTAGGACATAGGTTAGCTAAACCTTTTTCATAATAATAAGCAGTATAAATGGAAAAATGAATAAATGATTTGGAATTTTCCATGTATTGTTACGTATATTAAACATATCATTGAATAAACAAACAATATTCTATATTGATGTTAATTAAGTGTATATAACAATTATCTATACAATAATAAAATTAGGTAATTATTCGTTTATATATAATATTCCATAACCTATATATTTTTGTATTAGTAGATCATAAATTTTACATTATGATTTTAAGAAACCTAATTAGGGGGTAAGGTTCGTGACAAAATAAAGAAACTTTTTAATTTTTTTAATCTCATAATATCTAAATTTTTAATAAATTTATTATTAATGTTTTTCAAAACCTCGGAGTTCCTACGTAAATCATAAAGTTAACATGTACGGATTTACCATCGTAAACACTAATCTAGATAACATTATGATTTTAAGACAGCTAATTAGGGTATAAGGTTCGCAAGAAATAAAGAAAGAAAGAAATAAATTTGTTTATTTTTTTAATCTTATAAATATCTAGATTTTCAATAAATTTATTGTTAATATATAATTTCCCGGAACCTCAGAGTTCCTAAATAAACCATGAAATTAATATGTATGGGTTTAACACGGTAAACGCTGACCTCATTATAAATGATTTAGTTTCGAACATTTGTGGCGATAAGGGGAAAAGGGACTCCTAACGAAGAGAAGTGTTTTTTCTTTTTATTCCGTGTAAAATTATCATATTTTCAAATAATTATTCGTTTATGTATAACATTTCAGAAGTTATTTTTTATTAGTAAATCATAAATTTAACATTATGATTTTAAGACAGCTAATTACGATGTAAGGTTCGTAAAAAATAAAGAAAGAAAGAAAGAAATTTGTTTATTTTTTTAATTTTATAAATATCTAGATTTTTAACAAATTTATCGTTAATATATAATTTTCCAAAACCTCGGAGTTCCAAAGTAAACCATAAAGTTAATATATATGGATTTATCACCGTAAACGCTAATCTCATTATAAATGCTTTAGTTTCCATCATACGAATAGAAGGAAATTATAGATTAAGCATCTGTGGCGAGAATGAAAAAAAAAAAGACTTCTTAATGAAGAAAAGTGTTTTCTCTTTTTATTCCCTGTATAGATTTATTTTGATAAATTAAAAATCATAGAATAAATATTAAGTTTATTTATCATAAAAAAGCCGGTATTTAAATATTGTTGTGGTAACATATTTCAACAAAATTGTATAATCTGCATTTGTATAAATTTTCATTTTTAAAACAAATTTGTGATAAATCTCGCAGAGTCTAAAATATCAATTTCGATAGTAAATCATGATTTTAAAATGGCTAGGTTTATTACCGCAAACTCTAACCACAGAGCAATTACTTTAATTTTCAATGTACGAAACACGTCAATGGGATATAACAATTTCGTCAGTGTATAGATTTAATTTGATAAAGTAAAAATCATAGAATAAATATTAAGTTTATTTATCATAAATAAGGCAGTATTTAAAAATATTGTTGTGGTAATATATTTCAACAAAATTGTATAATCTGCATTTCTATAAATTTTCATTTTGAAAACAAATTTGTGATAAATCTAACATATTCTAAAATATCAATCTCAATTAGTAAACGATATTTTAAAATGGCTAGATTTATTATCGTAAACTCTAACCACAGAGCAATTATTTTAATTTTCAATGTACGAAACACGTCAATAGAATATAATAATTTCATCAGTATATAGATTTATTTTGATAAATTAAAAATCATAGAATAAATATTAAATTTATTTATCGTAAATAAGGTAGTATTTAAATATTGTTGTGGTAACGTATTTCATCAAAATTGTATAATCTGCATTTGTATAAATTTTTATTTTAAAAACAAATTTGTAAACAAAGCGAAAAGTAATATAAGGCTGTGTTGTTGAGAATTTTGAAGATGTAGAGAGAAGTAATAAATAATAAATAATTAATTAGGTTAGAAAATTAAATGAAGATGGGCGTGGTGCCGAAATATTTAGAAATGTGGCTAGTAGTAATTTTTTTTTTTTTTTTGTGACAATGTGGCTAGTAGTAATTAATGAAATGAAATGAATTGATAAAAAACATAAAATAAATAATATGGGGATTGGTGGTGACACATGTACACATGAGAGTCCAATTTTAGAAGGATAGAAGGATCGGATCAAATTAAATATGACTATAAATAACGTAACAAATAGTCCAAGTAGGGTGTCAGCTTGATTTAAACAACGAAAATTGTGGATTGAGCATGAAAAAATTCAACCTACATAAAACTTCTTTAACCTTGGCCCCATACCATTTAATTTAGAATAATGCTGCCGTAAAAAATGATATTTTGGTGAAAAATGAAGATTTGTCTACGGAGACATTTATTAGAATTAGATATTTTATGTTTTATTTAATTTTAAAGTTTTTTTAGGTTTATTAAAAAAATTGGTTGAATTAATTAACTATTAAATAGTTTTATTGCATTTTTAATTTAATTTCTATACTTTTTTCTTTTATTATGTTTTTGTACCATATCAATTTTTACAATTAAGATTTTACTGTAACAAAAATGTTAAATATAACTTAATATAGAGATATATTTATATTATATAATGAAATATTTGGTTATATTTAAATTCTTTTATCATAATATAAACTTAATTATAAAATTTAATATGATGTAGGAAATTAATTATAAAAAAATACAATGGACTAATTGAAAATTCGGTAAAATTATAGAAATTAGTAAAATAATTAAACATAAAAATTTTATGATTTTACATATTTTTGAAACGGTTTTGTTATTTGAACAAGTGATTTACTAAACCAATTGGTTAACCAAATGATTTATAAAAACAACCACCACTCTCACTCTCTCATTAAGAAACGCGTGTGTACACGCGTTTAGAAACTGCTTGTTTCTTCACGCCGCCAAACACCTTCATCTTCTTCAAAATCTGCATCTTCTTCTTCTTCGTCTGCAATGTCGTCTTCTTCTTCTTCTTCCACATCTGCATCTTCTTCGTCTGCCATGTCTTCTTCTTCTTCTTCTTCTTCTTCTTCTCTGGTTTATGTTGTTGTTGTTGTTGCTGCTGTTGCTATTTTTGTTGTTGCTGTACAGAAATAGAAATCAAAATTGTGCAGAAATATAAAGAAGCATTGCGCAGAAACAGAAACCAATAATGCGCAGAAATATAAAGCACCATTGCGCAGAAACTGAAAGCCATAATGCGCAGAAATAAAATCTTCTTCTTCTTCTTCTCTGTTTTATATTGATGTTGAAATTGTTGTTGTTGTTGCTACTGCTGCTGTTATTGTTATTGCGCAGAAACCAATAATGTGCAGAAATAGAAAGCACCATTGTGCAGAAACATAAAGCATGTTAAATCTCTCACATGTGTCACAATTTTTGGGGTGTGTTTAGGTGTGTTTTTTTATTTTTTCTATTTTCAATAATTTTTTTCTTTGAAAGTTATGAAAAAAAGATTAATAAAATTTTATTTTATATTTTTACCTCCTACTTTTTCATAAATTTTGAAAACAAAAAATATTAAAAATAAAAGACAAAATCCAAAAACACAAACTAAACATTCTCTTAAATACGATTTCATTTTCGTATATTTTGGATGGGAGATTCCATTAAAATTAAAAATATTTTTTTTATATAGAAAGCTAATAATTTGTTAACAATAAATAACGGATAAACAAAGGTAACAGTATGGCAAACATATTAATTTTATTTTAACAAAATATTTATTACAAATTATAATTTTGCATAATTGTGCTTTGTCATGAATATCACAACCCAAAAATATCACAACACACGTAATTTCTTTCATGCGATTTGAACCTTATACAGAACAGAAGGAAGTATATGACAGAGTTATGAGGGCCGTGAGTGCATCTAATGGTGGATTTTTTTTCCTTTATGGTCACGGTGGATGTGGTAAAACATTTCTTTATAAGTTGATGTCAGCAAAAGTCAGGTCAGAGGGCAATATAGTGCTTAACGTGGCTTCCAGTGGAATAGCCTCACTGCTCCTACCAAACGGCAGGACTGCACACTCCAGATTCAAAATACCTCTATCTGTGGATGAATATTCTACTTGCAACGTTCGACAGGGAACACCACTTGCCAAACTATTGATAAGGACAGAGTTAATCATCTGGGACGAGGCACCTATGCTGAGTAGGTATTGTTATGAGGCACTTGATAGATGTTTGATGGATATTATGAGGCAAACTTCTATGGCAAACGGTGAGAGACCATTCGGGGGAAAGGTGGTTGTACTTGGTAGAGACTTTAGACAAATACTGCCGGTAATTCCTAGAGGATCGCGACATGATATAGTCTATGCAACTGTAAATTCTTCATACCTGAGGGAGTCGGTTGAAGTACTAAGACTATCGAGGAATATGAGGCTAACTATAGGAAACGAAAGTGGGAACCAACAGGAAATCAAGGAATTTAGTGAATGGTTGTTAAAGGTTGGTGATGGCCTGCTAGGAGACAGCCATGATGGTGAGTCAGAAATTGAGATTCCTATGGACATGATTGTTCTAGACTCAGAGCATGCATTTGATGAGTTGATCGACTTTGTTTATCCGGACTTGGTACGTAGTTATTTGTCAAACAGTTACTTTAATGACAGAACAACACTTGCACCAACCTTAGACATTGTTGACAAGATAAATAATCAACTAATGTCGATTGTTCCTGGAGATGAAAAGGTTTATCTAAGTTCAGATAATCTTTGTGTTGATAAAGGTAATATGGAAAGCCACCTTGAATTCTTTGGTCCTGAAGTACTGCGCTTAATTGCTCCGGCCTTCCACCCCATAAGCTCACACTTAAAATTGGTGTTCCAGTTATGTTGCTTAGGAATATAGATCAGTCAAATGGACTATGCAATGGTACACGACTACAGGTTAGAAGACTTGGGAATCACTTGGTTGAATGCGAAATTTTAACTGGAACAAAGAAATGAGGTATTACTTTAATTCCAAGAATGAATATGGTTCCAAATAATGATAGCATTCCAGTCAAGTTTCAAAGAAGACAATTCCCACTGATAGTGTCTTTTGGTATGACAATCAACAAGGCTCAAGGACAGACGCTACAATTGTACTTGCCAAGACGGATTTTTACGCATGGACAGTTATATGTGGCCCTTTCAAGAGTTAAGAGCAAGAAAGAAATAAAGGTTTTAATTCAGAATCAACAGATGGGCTTTGAGAATTGCACGATGAATGTTGTGTATTGGGAAGTCTTTGATAAATTGAGATAGACAGGTAATGTTTTAATTGAATAGTTACTCTTAAAAATTAATCATAATTATTATTTTTCTTTTTGGAAATTGGATATTATGTCAAGACCTTATTTTAAAATTTTGTTGTCCGTAGGATCATAGATACAAAATTTGGATGGAAAATCATTGCTTTTGAGAATATATTCAGAGATTTTGGGTTTTTGAACAACTAAGTAGGTCATTGTATTTCTTTATGGACATGAAGATATTTTTATACAAAAATCGTCGTTATTTAATTCATTTTTTAAAATTCTTTATTATGTATTGTTGGTTATTTCTATACATTTCAAAAATATGAGCTTAATTTGCATAAATTAAAGTATAGATGAAATAATTTATTTTCTAAAAATACTGCAAATAAATATAAAGAAATAAACATTTTCCGTGCATCGCAGGGTAAATACACTAGTTAATGTTTAAAAAGGGTCCACCAGAAGCCAAATTTTGATATGTGGGCGAGCGTAGACGGTTTTAATCCGAAAAGAATACCTTATTTCCTTGGTACTAGTTTTTTTTAGCAATGCTAGGTAACCAATAAAAATTCAACCAATATTAGTCAATAATTTGAATTAGATGTTCTATTTCTTTAAGTTTTAGATGTTCTGTTTCTAGGTTTTGAATGTTCTGTTTCTAAAGTTAGTTTATAGCTACTTTAGGTTTCAGATGTTCTATAACTTTTATTGGAAATGTTTTATTAATAATGGTTATGGATGGAACATTTTTTGTTGGCGGATTTGTTGGTTTAAAAATTATTGATATGAATGAGTGATGGGGCGTATAAATAAATCATGGGGAGGGCGAGAGGCTCGCCACACACATATAGAACTAGAACATGTGATTAACTTAGTTGATATACGAATGGCAAGTGAATTGATAATGATATCTCTGCCCTACGCCCTATCAACCACACAACATAGGAACCCCTTTGGAGTTATTACTCTTGTTGCCACTGAAAACATTCATGGTCCAAGGAATCATCGTCATGTCATTTGTGCTTCCAGCAAAAAGAAGGATGATGGCCACTTAACTGGGAATAGGCGTTCAGCTAATTATCAGCCCAATCTATGGAATTATGAATTTCTTCAGCACAATCATCACGCGGTAACCAACTAATTAACTAACCATCTAGCAAACTCTGCAATAATGTACGTGCATATCATTCATCTTCTAATAATAAGTGTTCTTTTGGAACACGGGTCACTTGTACGAGACATCAATTTGGTTTTGATGATGCGGAAAAATGCTATATAAATTAAGAAAAAGTCTATATGTAATCAACTTTATTTAAGGAGAACGAACAAGGTTTGAAATTAAATCAAAGTTAAAAAAGAGAAATCCTTGCTTCTTTCTTTAATGGATTTCATATTGAATTTATATAATGCTGGCTGAAATGAGTTGTTATAGTTGATTACCTAGTACTGTTAGTATATTACACGTCTGACATCTTTGTATATGTATCTTTTATTTTCTATATATTAAAAGGTGATTTTTAAATGTAGTTGACTTTATGTGAACTTCTTTATTAATTATTTTTAAATAAATTAATATGTTTGACTAAAATGTAATTTAATGACTTCAAATAAGAATTTTACATGAAATAAATTGCATCTAAATTACCACCATCTTAAAATTGTTTGATAATGAGTGAGAAAAAAATTATTTTTTATACTATATACCAACAAAATAGTGCTACAAAAATAATGTTAGCCAATAATTAAATTATAAGTTATCATTCAAAATTTATATTTTAAATATTATACATATCACGTATGTAAATATTATATTTAAAAATAAATTTTCATTTTTTTTTATTTCTCTTCATCTTACCATGCAACTAACCTTATATATTATTTAAAATGATAATATTAGGGAAATCATATGTAACTAATATTATTTTTTAATTAATAAATCAGCTAAGAAAAATAGAATATTTTTAATTCTATAAAATGTTCAAAGTAAGTGGAATATTTGTAATTTTTTTTAGAAATAGAACATTTGAAACCTAAAGCAACACATAATCAATTAATTTTGTATTTTTTTAGAAACAGAATACTAAGAAATCAAAATACATAGAACATCCAATTTAAGTTGTCGTTGATGTTGAATTTTTATTGGTTACCCAGCATTGTTGAATGCTAGGTAACCAATAAAATTTAGCAAATAACTTAAATTTAAATTAGATATTTTATTTTTTTAAATTTCAGATGCTTTGTTTTTAAAAAATATTTATGAAGTTATATTTATATTTGATTTTCAGAAGTTTTTTATTGTATGGTATATGATGTTCTGTTTTTAACGTTTTTGATGTTCTCCTTTTAGATTTGATTTGTTGGTTAGAAAAATATCGGTAATGTATGTTTTTCCTAGGATATACTATTTGAACAAGTAATTTTGGTCAACCAAGTCATTTATTTTTATACTAAATAAAATATTATTTCGGTGTAAAATAGTATAAAAAATATCATCTAAATTAAATTCTATTTGACATTAAAATAATATTCTATTTAGCATATAATAAATAATTTGATTGAACTTAATTAGTTAAATCACTTATTCACTTACAATTATATTGTTAAAAAAATCAAATGAGGCCAATTGTCCCGCACTCATATACTAGATGCGTTACATGCATGCATTCTCTATTGGTTAAACTGTACCTGCGTTTGGGAGATACTAAGATTGAGATGAGATAAGGGACTGAAATTGAAAAATTAAAATAAATATTTTAGTCTCTACTATTATTTATAAGTACTGAAATTTTTGTTTTAGTTCCTATTCATCAAATAATTTAGTCTCAATCTTTCAAAGACGGGAAGTGAGATGGGGAGATTGAGACTCAGTATTATGTTTATTAGTCAAAGACTGGAACTAAAATTTCAGTTTTAGTCCTAAAATTTCAGTATTTTCAGTACTCCAGATTGGAGGGACTAGGAAACTGAGGATTGTGACTGAAACTTTAATAATATTTTTTTACTCAAATACCCTCAATCAACATTATAGTTTCCAATACTAATCTTTATTTATGCCCCATCAACTTAGTTTAATCTCTATCTCTTAGTCTCTATCTCTAATTAATTTTAAACCAAACACAATACACACTCCGCGTCTACAACATCAATAGAGAGAAAAAGTTGATAGAATGTATTTCAATCATCCATGATTTTGACACTTTATATGAAGGTTGAAAGAATCCAAGATAGAGCAAGAAACCTAGAGGATAAGGTACAATACATGATCAGTAGATCAGACATGGAGCCAATAAGGTTGCTTGAATTCATCGACGACCTCCAACGGTTGGGCCTTTCCTACAAGTTCCAAAACCACATTAACTCTGCTCTTTCCCGTATTCATTGTTCACAATATATGCACCGTGACACACACAAAACTCTACATCCTGCTGCTCTCCTCTTCAGGATTCTTAGACAAAATGCCTTTCATGTCTCCCAAGGTCTATAACCTTAAACATACACATACATCATCGCAACTACTCTTTTGGACATAACTATGAATTTCATTTATATTATTAATCACTAAGATGATTTTGCGAGGTGCAGATCTATTTGATAGTTTCAAGGATGAGGATGAGAGAAATTTGAATGGGAACGATGTGCAAGGAATGTTAAGTGTGTACGAGGCATCGCACCTTAGCATTGAGGGGGAAACTCTATGTGAGAAGGCAAAGGCATTTTCGGCAACAAATCTGATGAAGATAATAAGAAAAGAGGGGACAGATAACAGAGTAAAAGAAAGCATTAGGAGTGTGTTGGAGGGGCTTCCTTATCACCATCGCCCTTCCAGAGTAGAGGCGCGGCGCTACATCAACACATACCACAAAAAGGAACCACACAATCAATTGCTATTAGAGCTTGCTAAGCTTGACTTCAACATGGTCCAGTCATTACATCAACAGGAGCTACAACAATTGGCATGGTCAGATAAATCATTATATTTTTTTCTAAAAGAATTTACTGGAATATTACATGGCTGGATCAACTCAATGTTACAAATTATTTGTAGGTGGTGGAAGGACATGGGCCTGGCTAGCAAGTTGAGCTTTGCCCGGGACAGGTTAACGGAATCCTTCTTTTGGTCGCTGGGAGTGGTCCCGCATCCAAATTTATCTTATTGTCGTAAAGAATTCACTAAGTTTGCCGCTTTAATCACTGTCCTTGATGATATCTATGATATCCATGGCACTTTGGATGAACTGGAGCTCTTCACGGATGCTGTGGAGAGGTTGGTTCATTAATAATTAATAATGTAATTAATGTAAAGACGTTTGATATAATTATATGGATTCTTTTATATCAGATGGGATGTAAATGCCACAAACAATCTTCCAGACTACATGACATTGTACTTCCTAGCGCTTTATAACACTGTCAATGACGTGGCTTTTAACGTCTTCAAAGATCAAGCCTTCAAGTGCCTTCCTTATCTCAAAAAAGCTGTACGTACTAAAGTTTAATAAATGATTTTCACGTTGAATAATCTGACTTTTTCATTAAACAAAAAGTATTTGTTAAAAATGCTTAAATAATTTCACATATTTCACTAAATTATTAACTTATCTGCGTATAAGGTTTCACCTTTTACTCTTATCTATGAAGTTATTCTGAGGGTTGATAAATTGATTGATATGTCTATACTGACATGATATCAGTGGTGTGATTTGTGCAAATCGTTTCTGCAAGAAGCAATATGGTGTAAGAGCAAAGTTGTACCGGGCTTCAATGAGTACTTGGAAAATGCTGTAGTCTCATGCTCAGGCGGGGTTTGTCTTATTCACTGCTTCTTCTTACTCAACCAAGATATAACAGAGCCAGCACTTCATTCCTTAGTTAACTACCACCAACTCTTGCGTTCTTCATCCACCATTTTCAGGATTAGCAACGACTTGGTCACTGCATCGGTATTATCTTTTAATTATTATTATTATGTTATTCTATTCCCTGCTAATCAGTCAATAAGTATGTATATATATACTTTACGAATTCATATTTATTTCATGCACATTTTCTATACTTTAAAAGAATGATAACATTATTATTGATGATGTGCCATGCTTGGGTGCTTGTTCGTTCGATCTCTTTAATTTGAATGCAGGTGGAGATAGAGCGCGGCAAAACCGCGAATTCAATCACGTGCTATATGAATGAAACGGGTAATTCGGAAGAGAATGCAAGAAAGTACTTGAGAAGTATGGTTGAGGAAGCATGGAAGAATATGAATAGATGCCTGGTGATGGATTCCACATTCGACAAATCCTTCGTAGAAGTAGCAATGAACCTTGCCCGTATTGCTCAATGCATATACCAACATGGAGATGGACATGGACGACCAGACAACACATTAAAAAGCAGAATAAAGTCTCTACTTTTTTATCCAATTCCTGTGAATAATAGTTAGAAATTTAAAGAAGCTAATTGAAGTGAGAGTTTTGTTGAAGTGCAGTAGGAAAGAAAGAAATAACAGTTATGTATCATAAAACTCTTGTATAACATTAATGTTTAAAAATTAAAATCAAAATCAAAATCAGGGAATAATTATTTTCCCACGATAATTTCCTAGGCCGGGGAATACTACCATAAAGTTGTTAGAAAACACTTTTTTTAAGTAGTTGCTTCCGTGTACGATATTATTGGATGCTCCAACTAAATCGATTTTTTAACAAAAAAAATCCAAAAAGTACGACAATCAAAATTCTTTAAAAGAACAATTTCTAGGATCCAAATTATGTTGATCCATTCTCCATCAACCAGTCATAATTCATACTATGCTGCTGAATCATGACGCCACAGAGAATGGGGGATATCATGATGCCACGGCCACGGCCGCAAATTTTTGTAATGCATTTTAAATAGGGAGCTTCTATCATGGATAAGTTTATGGTGGCGAAAGATGCGTACATGTTGACCTGTAAATAATATATTGACATATGGCATGTGTGGTTGAAAATGAGCAACAAGATAATCATGGGTTTCTGAAGGGCATGTTTGGTATTACAAGTCCCAAACACCGCTGGGTGGGCTATTGAAGTAGGCTAAAAGGACGAGGCCTACACGGCTATACGATTAGATCCGCATCTGTGTGTCATTCTTTTTTCTTTGGTGTCATTCTGTCATGTCATTACTCATTAATATTAATATTTGTTTTTCATAATCACCAAAAGATATTTGTTTTTCACCAAAAAAATATTAATATTTGTTTTTTTCTAAAGAAAATTATTTATATGTTCTTTCATGTTCTTTTATTAAATAAAGATTGTATAAGAATATCTCAATAATAATATGTAGTGTAATAATTTAATTTAAAATATATAATTGTAGTTATCAATCTATTTAAGCCCTTCAGCTAAATATCTCTTTATTCACGAATTACAATTTTTCAGCACATATTATTTATGGTCAATTCAAAAAATTAAATAGAGTAGCCTATTTTATTTATTTAAAAAAAAGTAAGCCAAAATCTAAGTTTAAACTCCAAAAACAAAAATAAACAAAAAAAAATTCCAATTTTTTAGTAAAACCCTTAGGAAAATAAAATTTTTGTCGATAAATCAAAATTTTTGGTTCGATCATAAAAAATTTTTAAAAAAATTCCAATACATTTAGCCCATGGGATATTTCGTTTAGTCTGTCATTTTTTCTGGGTTAATCGAACCCAATTGTTTTGTTGGCATTCTTAATGTGCTTAATTTTTTTTTAGAAAAACCTATCCATTGAAGACAATTTAAGCTGACTCGACAGATTTTACCATTTTGATTATCTTATACGTAATTTATTTACATATTTTTGGAGATTAATTTATTTGATTTTTTATCCTATGAATAAAATATTAGATAATGTAATGTGCGATCAATTAGTTCAATAAGGAAAAGACATGTATATAAGAGATGTGCTATGAAAAGTTGTTAAATTTTTAGAAACGAAAATTAATTAAAAATTAGGTTATTTTATTTTGAAGGAAATTATTTTTTTATTTTATTTTAATGTGTGTCAATATTTAATGTATATATGTTAGATTATGTTAAATTATAGGAAGGTGTTTCGGTATACCGTATTCTTTCACTTTTTAACCATTGATCTTTATTATATATTAATTTTATAATTAAAATCAATCAAGATCAATGACTAAAAGGTGATGGAATACGGTATACCTCACTTTCCTCGCTTTTTGAGGTATACCGAAAACTTTCCTAAATTATATTTGATTTGTATCATTCTGTTTAGTTTTGTTGAATGGACTATATTATATTTTTTATTTTCTTAAACCTAATATCTATGGATATTTTCGATTATTTTTCTTTTTTATTTGGACAATTAAATATAAAACTATAATAAAAATGGAATAGGGACAGAGACAATTTTATAGATGGAAAAAATGGTAGAAGAAAGATACCTATTTTATAAATACCCACCCATTCATTACTACGAGTGTACATGGCTCGAACCGGCTCAAGACCCCGTCCAAATCTGATGAAATTTGCGTCATTTTTTTATCTGACTTTAAAGCGGCTCGAGTTAGGGTCGAAACTAATAAAATCAACCCGATAAAAATATAAAATTGGAGCTCGGCCTAGGTTCGGGTCACCGGGCAAATAATTAAAATTTTTTAATAATATAATAGTGTATATGAAATGATGAATTAGAGAATAATGAAATATAATTATTTGATTATATAACCCTTATTCATTTGGATCAATTTTTTTTATGAACAATTATTGAAACACAAAAATAGATTTAAACTAGTTTATTCGCTTGTTCTTCGCACAAAAAATTAAATTAAATTTAGATTAAAAAATTATTATTATAAATTATATATAAAATTATTAAATTAGTATTAATTTATGAGTAGAAAGAGTAATAAGTAGGTAGGTGTGTATATAAAATTAGGTGAAACAATGTCTTTTTTAATTTAGATCCAGCCTAAAATATATTTTGGATTTATTTTTGAGATCTTAATTCGATCTTAAATTCAATAAAATCTCTTTAATTTTAAGTCTGATAAAACCTGAATTTTCTCCAATTAAATTCCAAAATATAATAACTGATCACATGGTTATAGCACAAATATTTACATATCATATAAATAAAATATAACATAATCTTTACATAATAAAACACAATATCAAAATATAAATTTAACTGTTAAATTTAATTTAAATTTTTAAATAATACAATTGGACTAAATGAGTTTGAAAAATAAAAAGAGTAAGTCTTATAAAAAAAAAATATCGCTACAAACACAATAACATTATTATACAAAATTTATTCAAAATGTCTCATCAAGTTAAATTTACGTAAATGTCCCGACACATGTTCATACTCTACAAGGACAAAACACATTCGACGGAGCTTGTTATAGCGCTCAACGGGTCAACATGACACATGTCTCCCTCTCCATTAATACCAAGTTCTGAAAACCGGATCGTTCATCGAACCGCTTAAGCTACCGATTAGAGGTTTTGTAGGTTCAACTGGTCCAATCGGAGGTTCAATCGTTTTATAATAAAATAATATAAAATAAATATAAAGATACAAAATATAATTATATTATCATATATATCTTAAATTGTCTTCTAAGTTTAAAATACTAAATCAATTAAAGTGTAATAATTTTACCCAAATACAATATACAAAGTCAATATTAAGTAGTTTTATATTAAAATAACTATTATTTTTCTATTTTAATAATTTATTAATTATTTTATACATACTATATTATTATATATAAATATTTATTGAAAAATAATATTAGTAAATATTTC
>JASCZI010241692.1:132342-151831 GCA_036250425.1 Stylosanthes scabra
TGTGAGAAAAGTAAAAAAAAATAAGTTTGCATTTTAATTTATAAATATTTAATTATGAGTAATACTAAATATATTATTGTACACACCTGTACATAATATTTAACAACACGAAAAAATATAAATATTAACACAAAAAAAATGTAAATTTAAAGTACTAAATCAACTGAAATGTTATAACCCCACCCAAATATAATATATAAAATCAATATTAACTATTTTTAATTTTTTATATTAAAATAACTATTATTTCTAGATTTAATAATTCGTTAATTATTTTATACTTATAATATAATATACAAGTATTTATTGAAGAATAATATCACTAAATATTATATAATCATGAGAAAAATAAAAAAATAAAAAATAAGTTATAAATTAAAAAGATTTTAGTATTTATATTTTAGTTTGTAAATATTTAATAAAAATTATTTTTAATTTAATAATAATATAAAAATAAAATTATAATTTTTTTTGTGTCTGTTTTTTTATGTCTTAATAAAAGTATAATTAATTTATGGATAAATGAGTTTATATTAAAATAAAAATAAAATAAATAAATATGAAGTAGTTGAAAGGAAGTTTTATACATATATAAACATTTGGCTCTAAAATTTAAAACTGCGCGTGTAGCCTAATGGCAGGCTAGGCTATTTTCATGGTATGGGACATGAGTTCAAGCCTTCTCCCTTACACTTTTGGTTGAATTTCTCTTATTAGAGAAAAAAATCGGCCGGATTTCGATCGGTTTCTGGCCGGTTCGATAGTTCAAAAATAGTTATGAAAATAGGCGGTTCTATGTGGTGAGCTGGACCGTAACTATGGTCGGATCCCAATTCGACCGGCGGTCCGATCTAATTTTCAGAACTATGATTAATACACATCCTTTTGCCACTTTAGCCACCACACTAGCATGTGCATCATAGAAGCTCCCTTTTAAATAATATAATTTATTTGTATTTTTTTTCTTACTAGATATCTTAATAGCCTAGACAAAATATTTAAAGTCTGCTTAAAGGGTTTTTTTTTGTTTAGTGAATTGTTGCACAATTAGGGTTTATTTAGACGAACTTCTCATAAAAAATCTTTTTTCGAGTTATCTCTTTTTTAGGCTCCGTTTGGTAGGAAAGAAAGAAATGGAAAAGAAAGGAAGTGGAGAAGAAGGAGAAAGAGAAAAGAAGTTGGATAGAAGTTATATTTCCATTGTAGTGTTTGGTAGAAAGGAAATTAGAAAGGAATTAATTTCATTTCTTTTATTTATTTGAAGAGAAATATATAAAAAGAAAAATAATAATCTAATGAAATATCACTTTTATCCTTTAAAAAAATATATATAAGATACCACTTTTTTATTTGAGGGATATTTTGGTAAAAGATATTAAAAAAGCAAGAGTTCCTCCACTTCCTTCCCACTTCACTTCACATCCGACGTAAACAAATTTACGTGGACCCACTAAAATTTAATCACTTCCATTCCATTTCCTCCTCAACCAAACGATACCACTTTTCCTATTTCCCTTCTATTTCTCTTCCTTCACTCCACTTCCATTCTACTTTTTTTTTTAAGTAAAAATAATTTTATATTTGGATATCTCATATAATAATATTTTTTTATTTATCAATTATGTTTACATACAACAATATAAAAATATTTTTTTTTTTGGTTACTATGTTAAAAACATTTTTTTCGAGTAAAAAAGATCTTTTAAAAGAATATAAAAAACATCTTCCAAAAAAATATATTTTTTTTATTTTACTTGTGCTTTTACTTTTACTATTAAAAATTATTCAAACACGTTAAAAAATATAAAAAGATCTTTTTTTATAAAATAAAAATATTTTTTAGTCAAATAATAACATTCAAACAAGCTCTTAATATAGAATTCAAATTCCTAGAGTCTAGGAAAAAAAAAAAAAAAAAGCTAATCATTGACAAACCTAGTCCTTACTTTATATTGTCTATGTGGTTTAGATCAGCAGGTTGATTAGAGGCTTAGAGCCATGCATGTCATTATGAATTTATTTAGAGAGTTAGGAGGTTAGTAACGTTATAGATGGTGGTGGCCGGAACTGTGACTGCAACCTGTAACTGAGAACAGGTAAGTTAACTAGTCAGGCAAAGCCGAGAATTTAGGCACTTAAATATCAAAACTAATTATGTTTAATATAATAATTAGTGCAGATGCCAAATTTTTGGTATGTAGAGGAGGGAGTGATCCCAGAGGGTCTCAGTCCGAAAATAAGAAGACCTATATAAAGACTCGCCTCACACATTGCAAAAATAAACTTATATATTATTGATACGAATGGCAAGGGAGTTGATGACATCTCTGCCCTACGCCTTATCTACCACACAAAGGCTAGCAGTACTTCCTGACGATGCATCACAACATAGAAACCGCTTTGCAAGCAAAACAGTTACTCCTCTTCTTGCCACTGCCAAAAATCGTGTCATTTGTGCTTCCATAAAAAAGGATGATGTACTCTTAACTGGGAATAGGCGTTCAGCTAACTACCAGCCTAATCTATGGACTTATGAACTTCTTCATCACTCCCAGCACAATCATCACGTGGTAACTAACTATTAATTAACTAGCAAACTCTGCAATAATGTGCATATCATCCTTCTTCTGATCTATCTTGTTCGTCTAGCAGAAATGGTGGAATAATCACCTTCAAGTTAGCTCTTTCTTGTATCTTCATATTCGTATTCTATCCTGTTTTCTTTCTTACTTTCTTTAGAATAGTTACAAAACCTCTTCATACTTAAACGCTCTATTCCGTCCCATACTAGGAAGCTCAAATAAGTGTTCTTGGATGTTTAGGAGAAATATTATTTGTATTATCTTTTTTTGTGTGTCAATATTATTTGCATTATTTAAATATGTAATTTTTATTTTTAAGTATTAAAAGTGATTGTTAAAAAAATAAGAAAATAATTATTTGATATTGTAAAAATTAAATGTACACAATATATATATATATATATATATATATATATATATGCTATTTGTGTTTAGATATAAATTTTATTTAATTATTTTAAAATTATTTTATATTTTAATATAAAAAATAGTGTAAATAATAAATAAAAGAGGAGTTGGAGTTAAAAGAGTGAGAATTGTAATTGTTGGCATGGTGATTTACTGATTTTGACACTATGCAGGTTGAAGGAGTTGATGAAGAGAGAATAAGAAAGCTAGAGGAGAAGGTGCGATGCATAATCATGAATAGTTCAGACATGGAGCCACTAAGCTTGCTTGAATTCATCGACGACCTCCATCGGTTGGGCCTCTCCTACAAGTTCCAAAACCACATCAACTCTGCACTTTCCCGTATTCATTCTTCTTCACAATATATGCACCATCACACACTCAAATCTCTACATGCTACTGCTCTCCTCTTCAAGATTCTTAGACAACATGCCTTTCATGTCTCCCAAGGTCTATAAAATTAAACACATCATCACAGCTACTCCTTTAGACATAAGTAATCTGTATATATATCTTCATCTCAGGTTTATTTAAGCTAAGTAGTTTCACTGCAGATGTATTTGAGAGTTTCAAGGATGATGAGGGAAACTTGAAGGCCGAAATTGGCAATGATGTTCAAGGAATGTTAAGTGTGTACGAGGCATCACACCTTAGCTTTCAGGGAGAAAATCTATGTGAGATGGCAAAGGGATATTCGGTAACGAATCTGATGAAGATAATAACAAAAGAGGAGACAGAGAACAAAATGAAAGAAAGCGTTAGGAGCGTGTTGGAGGGGCTTCCTTATCACCATAGCCCTTCCATAGTAGAGGCACGGCGCTACATAAACACATACCATAAAAAGGAACCACACAATCAATTGCTATTAGAGCTTGCTAAGCTTGACTTCAACATAGTTCAGTCATTACATCGACAGCAGCTACAACAATTGGCATGGTCAGATAATAAATCCTTAATTTTTTTCTAATAAAATAATTTACTGGAATAATATTACATGGCTGGATCAACTCAATTTGTAGGTGGTGGAAGGACGTGGGTCTGGCTAGCAAGTTGAGCTTTGCCCGGGACAGGTTAACGGAATCCTTCTTTTGGTCGCTGGGAATGGTCCCTCATCCGAATTTCTCTTATTGTCGTCAAGAACTCACGAAGGTGGCGGCTTTAATCACCGTCCTCGACGATGTCTATGATGTCTATGGCACTTTGGATGAATTGGAGCTCTTCACGGATGCTGTTGAGAGGTTGGTTCATTCTATTTAATTAATTAGTATATCTTACTAATAACAACTTAATGCGCGGCATATATAATAATTATATGCATGCTATTCTATTTGTATATCAGATGGGATGTAAATGCCATAAACAATCTCCCAGATTACATGACATTGTGCTTCCTAGCTCTTTATAACACTGTCAATGAGATTGCTTTTAACATCTTCAGAGATCATGCCGTCAAGTGCCTTCCTTATCTCAAAAAAGCTGTATGTACTAAAGTTTAATTAACAAGTCTGAACTCTTAAATATATGCCTAAATAATGTTTTCACTAATAATATATGTACTATAATATCAGTGGTGTGATTTGTGTAAATCGTTTCTACAAGAAGCAAAATGGTCCAAAAACAAAGTTGTACCAGGACTAAAGGAGTACTTAAAAAATGGTTCAGTCTCATGCTCAGGCGGGGTTTGTCTTATTCACTCCTTCTTCTTACTAAACCAAGAAATAACAGAGCCAGCACTTCATTCCTTAACTAACTACCACGATCTCTTGCGTTCTTCATCCACCGTTTTCAGGATTAGCAACGATTTGGCCACCTCAGCGGTATTTTAGTTACTTATTATGTTATTCTATTCTCTGCTAATTAGTTAAGAACTGTGCATTATATGAATTCATAGTTATTTCATGCACATTATATTATTCCGATCCCTTTTTGTATGCAGGAGGAGATGGAGTGCGGTGAGACCGCGAATTCAATCACTTGCTATATGAACGATGCGGGTGATTCGGAAGAGAATGCAAGAAAGTACTTGAGAAGTATGATAGAGGAAGAATGGAAGAATATGAATAGATGGCTGGTGATGGATTCAACATTCGAGAAATCCTTCATAGAAGTAGCAATGAACCTTGCCCGTATTGCCCAATGCACTTACCAACATGGTGATGGACATGGACGACCAGACAACGCATCAAAGAGCAGAATAAAGTCTCTGCTTTTTGATCCAATTCCTGTGAATAATTGCTACACATGTAAAGAAGCTAATTATTTGACCAAAGCAAATTAAAGTGAGAGTTGTGTTGAAGTTCATGCAGTACAAAAGAAATAACAGTTATATATTTGCTTTCCCATATTAATATTCCAAGCCAAAAAAAAAAAAGCATGAATAGCATCACTGCATCAGTAAAAAGTCAAAGTTTCAAACTCATTCTCACCTCAAATTCAGGTGTGGCTTTTTAAGCATAGGCAATTAGACAATGCAGAAACAACCTTAATAGTATGAATAAGCTATATCCTATATATAACTGTCACTTGTTATTGATTTCTCAATCTAATCTAATTCGTAAATAAAAGATTAACAGAGTTTTGAGTAGAATTTAAAGCTATTTGCACTGTAATGTTGATGTTGCAGAAGTACAGTATCCCACATTTCGTTGATCTGATCGTGTAAACAAATATTTTCTTTGATTACTTATAATGAATGTTTGGCATGTCAAACTCGTCGATATGTCCGAGTGGTTAAGGAGACAGACTCGAAATCTGTTGGGCTTTGCCTGCGCAGGTTCGAATCCTGCTGTCGACGGTTTTTTGGTAATATTCAACTCCTTAGACTAAACAATTTCATTCTTTAATCAGTAGTGGAGCATTGATAGCATCAACCGACCTTAGCTCAGTTGGTAGAGCGGAGGACTGTAGTGGTATTACCCCAGTAATCCTTAGGTCGCTGGTTCGAATCCGGCAGGTCGGATTTTTTAATTTTTTTGGTATCATGATGAAGACATGAACCATGCAATTTGCTTTCCATCAAGGCATCATTAAGGGCCCCCCCCATATGGGGCCTGGGTTCGTCAATTTGCCTACATGAGTTATCATTATCACCAATACAACTCCGAATATAGTTATTTGGCCTTAGCCTGTCACTCTTGATACTGAAGAAGACTACTCATAAAATTTAATTAAACTTGTGGTCCTTCCTCTACCTATCTATACTCTCATGCACACACAACACCCTAACTACATACTCATCAAAAATCACAATGTGTTATTCAGTAGTACCTGTTCAAAACTTCCGGCCCATTAAGGAACTAACAGGTTTCCCAATTCTGAATCAGTCACTAATAAATGCAACAAAACTATGATATATATTCAGGTACGTTACCTTAAATGCTAATACATTTGTTATTCTTTGTTTTGATACAAAGTTTGCTAATCTGAAATTCTTATTTAACTAGTATATAACAAGACAGAGATTCTTTTTGTTCTCTTCATACAACCTATCTATCTGTACCCAAGGCTCTGATAATAGAAACGAATATAAAAAGCTGCATATATAAAAGGAAAAACAATAATGCAAAGAAGAGACAATTTTTTAATTTGTCTCACACAAAGTACAATGCACACACATCTCTCCTTTTTGCCTTTCATGTGATCCAATGTATTTCAGCTTCATTACAAAACTAGCCACATGAAAATCAATTCTTAAAATGCAGCCGTTTTTTTCCCCTCTTCTTCTTCTTTTTCCTCCTCCTTGTCATAATATTTGCAGGATCAATTGCAGCCTTTTTTCTCTCTTCACTAAGTGATGAAAATTCGCCTGCCACACTCCATGGATCTTTGTGGCATGCAAAACCCATATCCCCTGGTAGGTCCAAATTAACTTTGGAATCTTGTGATCATGTGTTATGTTGATGTGTCCATTACAATAAGTAACTCATTTTTCTTGTTACTTATATATTACACATTTGATAACTAACTAAACTAAGAGATAATAAACACAATCACAGAGAAATAAAACATGGACTCTGATCTTCTAGGATGCTTGCTTGCATGCATGTATATCTATCTATTTCTCTGCAATCTAAAATACTTTTTTTTCATATTTTTCTATCTGAATTGAGACTACATTTAGTCATTAATATTAAAAAAAAAAACAATGAGCTGAGTCAGAAAATGATTTCTTCATCCCTGGTTTCACTGGGGACCCAAGAAGTGGCATAGACACAGCTGTTTCCCTTCCATGTGAGAACCAACATGCCTTCTTCCCTCTTCATCCCCCATCCACTAGCATGCTCATCAAGCAAGCCCTTAACTTCCATAACCGTTTCATCACAGAATGGGAGGCTCAAGTAACCAGCATTCTTCATTCTCTGGCACATCTGCATCCCTGACTCCAACCTCTCTACCCTCTGGTTCCCTTCATATCCTATGATGTTCTCAATCTTCTGCCCAATGTCGGATTCGAACTCCGTCCTCTGGCAACTGTCCTTAGGCAGGAAAGTCTCCAAAGCATCAAAGGGTATCCATCATGTTGCTATTCTTGATGTCAGGCTTGGTGAACTAAGATCACAATCCTCATCCACCACAACCACAATCTGAGGGTTAAGACCTTTAACTAAATTCAAGAAAGCATCTCGGAGAGAAAGGCCTCTGTGGTTTCCCTTTCTGTCATCAGACAAATAACGAAGCCAGTTTTGACAATTTATGACCAAAGCCTCATCATCCCTAAGGTTTAGGACACTAGGATTCAAGAGACTCAGCAATGACTCAAAATGAAAACTAGTTGATTCATTGCTTAAGGGACCTAAATTATTCCCTATGACATTGAATTCAAAAGGGACATCCCTAAACTTTGCGAAATTCGCTAGCCGAAGACCCACCTCATGAGTTGACACATTCACCAATGGAGGCACTGGTGGCCTAAAAGATGGGACGGTGATTCTAAGTGAAGGAGGGCCTTCAGGGCTTTTGGCCAATGCATCAATGAAAGTAGGCCATTGCATACAATGAGTGATGCTAAAGTCTAAGATATGTACCCTTTGGAACCCTAAAATTGCCTTGAAAATCTCATTATTCGAAGCACAAAATCCAAACCTGTGCCATGGAATGAGATCCACGTACCCTGCTAGCTCTGTAACCGTCATCAACCTCCTCTGAATGGCGTTGCTACTGCTTCCCTTGAAGCTCAAGGCTGTAGGGCAAATCCTTGAAGCCCTAGAGATGAGTGCCCTGAGGAACCATGAAGTGAGCCTTTGGTTTGTGTCACCGGTTGGTGAAGCAACGTTGTTGAGAACCCACATGACTTGCTGTGCTAAGGTTACATCGTTGCTCTCCAAGGCGCTTGCGCAGTGGAGAAGAAGCTTCTCGATGCAGGCGCCGTCGAGGCTTCCGAGACAGCCTTTGAGTGCTCCGGTGAGTGATGATGAAGTGGTGGTGTTGTGTGGTGCCGTGTTGAAGAGGGCGTGGTTTTGGAAGGAGATGGAGGATGCTCCTTTTAGCTCAGCTTTCATGCTATGCATTACGTGCATGAGAAGGGTCTTCTTTCTTATAATATATATCCAAGAAGAAGAAGGAAGAAGACGAAGATAGAAGAAAAAGGTTAGCTAGGGTTTGGTATTTGGTGTAACAAATGAGTAGATAGGGGGAAGCTATGGTTGCTACTTTTCTTTTTGTGAATCTTTAAGCATTATATATAGAGAGAAGAGAAAATGGTGTTGTTTAATTATTATTGTGAAGGGATATACACACCTCTATATATATGCCATATAGAGACAAAGGTTAATTCAGGCTCCAATTGGGGAGTTTTTTACTTTATAGATTATACCTGGTGATGGGATAGATAGACAGAGCATCAATAATTTTAATGAAATAATGCTGCGTAACCAACGTTAGAGAATCTATAAGGATTTATTGAATGTAATTAGAAAAATAATGAGTAATAAAAAAAAAAATAATATTAACTTTCTATTATTTTCTTAATATTAACTACCAATATTTTTTTTAAAAATATTATAAATTCTAATTTTTCTTCATAAAATAAAATAAGATATATATTAAAAGAATTAAGATAATGAATAGAATAGCGGATCTAGTGCTATGCATGCTTGGTGAATTATTGGGGACATCAGTGGCAAATTTTACTTGACCATGGGAGAGGCTTGCTTGGTCAACTTTATTTGGCAAGATTTTCTAGGCACGTCTCTTCTATGTAATACATGTGTTTTCCTATATCTTTTGTCTCCATTTTGGATAAACAGTGGGAAATTAAAATTATTAATAATCATGCATTTTTAAGTTTGGAGTCATACTATATTTAACTTTTTTCAAGGAAAAAATTACAAATATCTATTATTGAAGACAATTTTCTCTTTAAGATAAATAAAATTTATCTATTTTAAAATTTTAACATATACTCTAAAACTATAAATTCAATTATTAGCAATTATAACACTTGTATTTTAAAAATTAGCTACTAAATTATTTACATATATATATATATATAAAAGGTAAATATATAATGATAGATGCTAGTTTTTTCCACACACTAATAGCAAGCAAGTAGCAAGTTCTAGTTTGGGGAGTGGTCATAAATCTTAATTAAGATCATATAACGAATAGAATTTGGCGGCTTGTTCTGTTGATTGATTGTTTTTATATTAGGTTAGAGTTGTTTTGTTGTAATGATTATTTAGAATATGAATTAAATTAAAACCTAAGGGTAGTGAATAGGTTAAAAAAGGTGTACTAGCCGGCCCACTCTTGTCGAATATGTTTTCATGGAATGACTATTTATTATTTAAAACAAGATCCCAAATACATGTTTACTCGTACAAATCTAGTTTTCCTTTGCCTTCACTTCCATGGTCTTACATGATAGCAATATTTTTTATGACTTAAATAACCGTTGTGCTATGTGAAGCCACAACTAAAGACAAACCAGAACTCTTCCTACAAGAACTTATTATTTGGGTCACTTTTTTGCACAGTTCTTTCTCCTGTTTTTTCCATTTTCAAATAGGCAATTCCCTGTTCAACCCTCTTTCTTTTTGTTTAAATAGGTATCCACTTGTGATATTGAGTCAATCATCAACAACTCTTAATTAGACATGCACACGTACGTACGTATTCTAATTTTGTTCTCTTATCTATAGAATTAATTAATTAATATTTGTACATATATATGGTCGTTTCACAATGATCTACAATATAAAGAAATTATAGATAATAACTAATGTATGTCTAATGATATAATCAATTGAAAAGGTTGGGTGGGAGCGTTTTGGATGTATATTTAATATAAAAATTGAATGTAGAAATATCACGAGGATTCATAATAAGATTAACAAGTTTAGAATCGTAAGATAGGACTAGTTAGAGAAAGTCTTCGTAATTAATATTAAAAAAATAATAAAAAATTAATATTATTTTTTATTTAATTTTTTTATCATTCATTATTTTTATAGCATTATTCGAGTAGTTATCATCATTCTAAATAACGGGAGACCACGATTGACACATTAAAAAAAAAAAGACGAAGATTGGTAATAAAGTGATCGTTATATGAAGTTCATTTATATTTTATAAAATTTATTTGTAATCATATTTTTTTAAAAAAATTGTTTAGACATGTACTATATTCAGTGAAAAAGAAAAAAACATGTAAACGGCAACGATTACCCCATTGACGTTGGGTTTGACAGAAGCTATGTTTTTATGAAAGAAACATTTGGATTGCTGCAATTCAAACTTTAAAAGCAGCTGCAGATGAAGAGGCGTCTCTATCACTTTAGTCTTTACCATGCATGCATATATGCCTGATCTTGAGTGAATTAATTCTTAATTTTTTTATTGCACATGTTCGTATGTTCCGATCATTTTATTTACTGTTTGATGAGTGTTTGGTATATTTTACTTACCTTGTACTACTTTATCCTTTTATGAATTATTATTACTCCTTTATATATCCAACCTTTCTGTTAAGGGAAGTTGTTGTTATACATTTGCTCTATTTTGTCACCATATGCACTGTGACAAAACAGAAACAACACTAAACCTTAGCGTACATTATTGGAGAAGATTGATTAGACGTATAATAATCGCAATTCCTTTCCTCGGTACTAATAACTACTAAGTGAAATATTAGGAAGATAATGGAATACAATAAATATATCATTTTTTATCCCAAACAAATATTTAGAAGACAATAATAATCAGTTTAAAGTAATTTATTTTTAAAAATTTTGTATGCATTATAAATAAATAATTTTAAATATTATAAATATATAATTATAGATATAATTCGTATAAAATTAATGAAAACTTTTTAGGCTTTTTCCATGAAAATTCCTTTTTCCCTTATTATTATTATTATTTAGGGTATTTCCTTTTTTTTTTTGGGTATTCTTTGGGTATTTCCCTTAACTAATTTTTCCTTGGGTAAACAGATACGGCCTCGGCCCTTTGCGTTTTTGTTTTTGGTCTTCGTTATGCATATGACTTGGGAGTTGGAGTAATCCGATCCATTGGGTCCTCTTGTAAAAGACAAGCCCATAAAAAACTTAGAATCATGTCTCAAAAAAAAAAAAGTAACGGTGAATTTAGTTTCTATTTTATATAATTAATTTCAAACACAATAACCAATTTTGAATTTAATTTATTTCAAACCGAATCATATCAATTTTTTAAAACAAATTTGTTTGAGATACACCCAAAGTAAAATCATGTTTGAATAAAGCATATCCAAATAAAACGAGAAAACAAATTAAGATAAGATATTGCTTAAAAGATAAATACACATTTGAATGTTAAAACATTATATTTGAATTGATGATAATCTTTTTTAATTAAAAAAAATCAGAGAGAAGATTTGTTAGGAGATTGACGTATTGTATATAGTTTCTAACTATATTTTTTTAGAAAGAGATTCAACTTTATAGAAGCACCTAACAAAATATTTTTTCTTAAATATAGGGATACATAACAAAATTTACCTAAGAGGATGATCATTGCAGCACGTAGTTAGAGAGCAGTGAAAAGGGATAAGTAGATTATTTGTTACTAATTTATAGGGATAATAACTGATTTGGACAAAATCCTAACCACCACCATAACAACACAAGATTTTTATTTTATTTATCCTTTTTGATCATCTATAAATTTGCTTTGATTTCCATTAATCCACCTCTGATCTTGCCTCAAACAAGTTAAATTCCACGTTCCAAGATGAAGAAGTTCCTCACCAAATTAAAATCTTGCTACTGCCCCCATCCAACTAAGAAGAAGCCACCGCCAAAACCTGCGCCCTCCATTGCCGCCATCCACCGCCCTCTTCAGATTCATTCCGCCACTTCCCGGCGGCCTCTCAAACGCGGACGACGCAACTGGGAGCCAGCGCTTTCCGACATCTCGGAGGATAGCAGGGAGGACCGCGACAGCGTCGACGACAACAAGATTGTTATTACCAAACCAAAAAAGAAACCCGCTGTGATCATATTGCCCCCTCACAAGGACAACTACCACGACAGGTGTGTGCGCATTTTTTTTAAAATAAATTTTTTAGAATTTTTTTTAAAAAAATAACAAATTTACAACAAGAATATTATCAATTAGTTGATTGAAAAATTTTATATCATTTCAGGGAGTGGTGGAAGTCAATGCCGATCGGGGTTTCATCGTTGGGCTTTTCCATGGGTTGAGCCCTGCCTCCTCCAGATTAATTAGTAGTGTTGTGGTGTGTTGATGTTGATAATTGAAAATAAAGCTTTCATCATAACGGAATTGCAATTGTACATAATCAAACAATTCGTCCGCCTTCGATATATGTTCATAGCATACTATTTCAGTATTTCCGATGGATTCTTCATTTCTTCCTACATTATGTTATTTATATTCCTTTTCTCCTCTGCTTCAAAACACAGTATACCTTAGCTTGTGCTTTTATTGGTTAAGATTAGGGTTACCATTATGAATTATGATTATTTAGGGTTAGGGTTTTAATTTTTACCTAATTAATACAAATAAACATTCTCTCTAATTCAGTAATTCCACATTATTTATCGCTTTTTCTTTTTCCTTTTTCCCTTATTTATCTAAATTATAGAAATATTAATCTTTTTCAATATAATAAGTAATTCGAAACTAATGCTACAAACTTTTATTTTTAAGTAATAAGAGCATCTCTAATATTAATATTAATTTTAAATTTATTTTGGGACTCAGAACATATCACATGAATATTTATGGGATTATATATTTAAAATAAATATAATTTAATTTATATTTTATTAAAATAATTAATTAGATAAACAAAAGTAATTATACACGTGTAACATTTTATTGATTTTATTAAAAGTGATATAATTTCACTTTATTGAAATCGATTTCATTTTATCTGTCAACTCAAATATAAGTATCAATTTTAAATCATTTTATTTATTAAAAGTATTAAAATTAATACTTTAAATGAGCTCCATTGGAGTTGATCTACGCCCTCTGCAACTTATTAGGTGCTTATAAAAATAAACTCCATACGATAATTGAGCTTTAATTTTTCAGAACACTGTTTTTATTTTTTAATTGAGTTTAATTTTTTTATTCAATAAAAATCTTTACCCACAAATCCTCACCCGGGTTATTTATGTTATTTTCTGTTGTTTTGCATTTGCTTGTCGTTAGTATGTTTTTTTTTTTGGACTCTGGGTTTGTTCATAAATATTAGCATGGTTATGTGGTAGGACTGTCTTTCTGTTTTTTGGGCTTTTAGCAAAGCTTATTACTCTTACCAAAAATACATGTTTCTGGTGTTTGGTACTAGTATGGCATGACTATCTATCAGCAAAGATCAACTTGTTTTTTCGGGCTAGGCTCGGGTATGTTGTTAATATCTGATATGTGAAAGCCTGGAGTTTAAGCACCGATGGATCATGAAAGTAAAATAAAGTCCAAAAAAAGTAGTCAACTAATAACTAATGTGCCAACCCAATTCACTAGCACAATATGTTAATTTGAGTGGATCAAAGAATAGCCTAACAAAATAAAAACTTGGTTTCTAGGGCTGGATCGGATTCCTTTGTATTAGTTAGGCTTTTCCCTGGCCTGTTCACAGGACCTGTCCCAAAAACACTATCTTTGTCACACACGCCTATTACTAATTTCAAGTTTTCAACTACATCAGCCAGTAAAAGTGATAAGATATTTGAGTTGTTCAAGTGTATTCAAATCTTGAAAGTCACATGTAAGCAAAAAGACATATCAAACTCTTAAAGAGATACTTGATAAGATATAAGAGATTAATTTAAATTTGTGTAAAAAAATATATCAAACTCTTAAAAAGGTACTTGATAAGATATAAGAGATTAATTTAAATTTGTCAAGTCTAAAATACCCTCCATCAAAGAAAGAAATTCATGTAACATTTCACTACAATTTTTTTTCCATGGAAGCATTAGAAATCCCAAATAATAATATTACATATTCAAGAACTTATTCGTAAGTAATAAATTTTTAAATAAAGCTCAAATTTACGATATATAAGTTCTTCATCCTTATTTGTGAGAAATTAAAATAAGAATTTAAAATATTTGCATTAATGCCTGTTCATGTGGCATTTAGCCATTTTGGCATGCAAACCTGAAAGGTTTTATTGGGTTTGAACTTTGAATCCTTAATATATGAGTGTAAAGTGATTATTATATAAGAAATAAGAGTATAAAACTCATCAAAGAGAGGGAAATATGGGCGTAAGAGCCAAAAAAAAAATCCCAAATACTGAATGAAGCCCCCCAAAAAGATGGAAATCCCAAATACTCCCTCCAACTCCCGCTTGAGCCACTCCCACGTCTACAAGGCCATTTACGTATTTTAACGCCGCCAATAAATAAATAAATATAAATAGTGAAATACCCATATATATTTATTACAAGTAAATAAAAAATAAATAAAAAAGAAGATTTCGCCCTTGAGAGCAACAAGAACACACAAGGAAGGGAAAAGCAAAAGGAAACGGAAAAAGAAGAAAAAAAAATTATAAGAGAGAAAGAAACACCAAGAAGACAGAAGAAAAGAGAGAAAGAAAGAAAACCAAAGAAGCGCCAAGGCCCAACGACGAACACCAACAACAACCACAGCAGCAGCAAAAGAAATAACAGCACAAAACACTTAATTTTACCCTATTCTTTCTTCAACGCTAAACACAATTTCCCCCCTTTGTTTAATTTCACTTCTCGATCTCGCCATATTCTTCATTCCTCGCACCATCACACTTTTCTCCTCCGATCTATATCGTCTCTTCTCTCCCCGTTTTTTCGGTAATTTATCCTCTTCTTATCTTCTTCTCCTTTCTCCTTTTTCAATTTTGATTTCTAGATTTGCGTTCACTACCTTCGTTGCCTTTCAATCACCCGGCTTCTCCGAAGTTTTCCTCTTTTAACCCTCGTTTCTTGTTCGCGTCTCGCGATTGCGCTTCGATAAAACCCTACATTTCTTCTTCGCTTTCTGATCCGCTTTTTTGTTCTCTGCAATTTAGGGTTTTTGGATTGCAGCCTGAATTGAATTCGAGCTGAAGCGAGCGCTGTGCAGCATGAGCATCGACAGCCCCGGCGGAGGGGAGAATTAGGGTTTCTCGGTTCTCAAGTTGGTGAGTTCCATGGGCGATGGGGGTGTCGCGTGCATGCCTTTGCAGCATATCATGGACAAGACACTTTGCGAGGGCAAGAGTAGTGGTGGGAATAATGTGCTCAGTTCAAAGTTGCTCAAGCTTGCTGACGGTAACAAAGGTAGGAAGAAGAAGAAGAAGATGAAGCAGAGAAAAGACAAGGCGGTGACTAGTGAATTGGGGTCTGACAGAGTAAACAAGAGGACTTCCGAGGTTGAGAATGGCGAAATCTGTACTGACAAGCTGCAGAAGGAGGAAGTGGAAGAGGGTGAATTGGGCACCTTGAAGTGGCCAAGAAGTGACCTTGAGAATGGAGAGTTTGTGCCGGATATGCCACTTCCGCCGCCTCCACCTTTCCCGCGGCGGAGGAGTGAGATTGAGAGTGGAGAGATTGTGAGCGACAAATGGAAAGCAAGGGAGCTGGAGAAGGGAGAGAATTCTCCTGGAAAATGGGAGAGAGAGGATGTGGAAAGAGGAGAGGTGGTTCCTGAGAAGGGTAGGAAAGGAGAAGCTGAGAAAGGTGAATATGGGTCCTGGAGAGGTATGAAGGATGATATTGAAAAGGGAGAGTTCATTCCAGATAGATGGTATAAGGGAGAAATGGGCAAGGATGATTATGGTAACAGTAGAATCCGCAGGTTCCACCCAGGTAGGGAAAAAGCATGGAAAATTGAACGTGACCATACTCCCCCTTCTGGTAGGTTTGCTGCTGATGATTTTTATAGAAAGAAAGAGTTCAACAGAAGTGTGGGGCAGTATGCTAAAAGTTCTCCCAGTTGGGAGAGTGGACAGCAGAGGAATGTGAGGATTAGTTCAAAGATTGTGGATGAAGGGAAAATTGTAAACTGCAATGGTAAGGAATATTCACGAGATTACAATCCTGGGACTCGCATGAAGAGGCTCAGTAATGATTCTGACAGCTCCGACAGGAAGCAATTTGGGGATTATGGCAGTTTAAAAAGTCGGAGGCTTTCTGATGACTTTCCTCGCCACGGTTATCCGGAGAACTATTCTCGCCGCTCTGTGGAGCGACCTTACAGAAGTAGTAATCCTTCAAAGTTATCCGTAGACAAATATTCTTCCAGAAATCATGAATCTTCTCTGTCTTCAAGACAAGCTTATGACAGGCATGGACACAGCCCTGGTCATTCTGACCGGTCCCCACGAGATCAGTCCAGGTATTATGATCATAGAGACCGGACTCCATTGCGACGATCCCCCTCTGGCCGTGACAGATCTCCATATAGGCTGGAGAAATCTCCTCACTGCCGGGAGAGATCCCCATACGAGAGGAATTTTGACAGAAATCGTCAGCATGATCACAAATTCAGAAGTCCTACACAGGGAGTACGTCCGTCCCCCTGTGGTCGTGACAAATCACCTTACAGCAGGGAGAAATCCCCTCATGGTCGTGAGAGATCACCACATGAGAGGACTTGGGAGCGAAATCGTCAGCATGATCATAAGTTCAAAAGTCCTCCCCATGCTGAGCGGTCACCACAAGATCGAGGCCGGCCGAACGATCGCATGGACCATACTCCGAATTTAGTGGAAGGATCATCCCTTGATGCTAATAGGAAAAGTAATGATCGAGAAACAAGTAAAATCTTACCAAGCGAAAAGCATAACTCAGAGTATAATTCTAAGGAACATGAAGATGACAAGCACAACAAGAGGGAGTCAAATTGTTCAGCTGCAGAATCTCAAGGTGAAAGAAATGTGCTCAATACTGACGAGTCAACTAACAAAGATATCTCCAGTCAACCTACAAATGAACAGCTACCCTGCAGTCCATCTGTTAGCAAAGAATCTCCTCACGTTGAGCCAGTTCCTGAGGAGCTTCCTTCAATGGAAGAAGACATGGATATCTGTGACACCCCTCCACATGTCCCTGTGGTGACTGATTCTTCAACCGGGAAATGGTATTACCTTGATTATGGTGGCGTAGAAAATGGTCCTGCTAAACTGTGTGACATCAAGGTCCTTGTTGATGAAGGAGTACTAATGTCAGATCACTTTATTAAGCACTTAGATAGTGACAGATGGTTAACAGTTGAAAATGCATCATCACCATTGGCAGCTCAGCCTTTCCCGTCCATCATGTCGGATTCCATCACTCAGATGGTAAATCCTCCTGAAGCTCCTGGTAATCTCTTGGCAGATACTGGAGATATTCTTCAATCTGGTCTAGACCAAAGTCAGGAAATACCAGCTACTTTGCTGCGCCATGATGACAACGTGCTTGCTTCTGAACTGTTGGAGGATCTCCACATTGATGAAAGGGTTGAAAATCTGTTAGAAGGTTATGATGCCGTTCCAGGGATGGAGCTTGAGGCAATAAAAGGTAATTTGTCTTGTGGATGACACTTTTGTGTTCTTCTGTTTTTTTCAATTTTTTAATTTTACCACTTGATATCATTTTGAAGTTAAAAGACAAAAACCTTTTGCACAAGGGTATTTTGTTTAGCTCTTTCAAAAAAGCTTTAAATATTTTTATTTTTTATTCCCCTAAATTCTGATTATTTTATAAAATTTATTCTTAACGTGATTATGTGAAGATGACTTTTTTCAGGGATCTGGGTTTTTTGTTTTCTAATTTTTTTTGTTTATTTATTTATTTTATTAATTATTAATATTTTTTGGTTAGGAAAAGTTGACACACAGTGTTTTGAAACTTAGTCTGTGTTTTTATTTTCTGATTGAATATTTTTTGTTTTCGTGATTTTGTTAAGGAAAAAAAATGGATTTTATTGTTTTTACTAATTTATCTTCATTCTTCGTAAAATCCCAAAAATAAAAACAAAATCTGAAAATAAAAACGAAAATCATAAGCGACCTAAATTTCCCATAATTTTTAGTCAATCTTTACTTTTTCAATTATATGGCTAGATATCTTATATTTCACACGTTGGTTTATATTTTCCTCTTATCTTGCAGAGGCTCTTCAAATGAATTTTGAATATGCAAAATTGGAGGGATTGGAAGACTGTGAAGGTACGTAATTGCTTATATCCCGTGTCCATTTTCTTTTAATTTAGTTAAAATTGTTTTTTTTAATTTCTTCTAAAGGTGTATATTTCTGACAAGTCACTTTTTTCCTTTGATATGATAGCATAGAGTAGCGTTCCATATTCAAGTTACCGGTCTTCATTTTAATTTGTTTTGGGTTTCTGATACATTGCAATATTGAAGTAGTGATGTTGGTTTATTATTTTAGGGTTTCTCCATTTCCAGTTTATTTTTTTCCCCATTCCTTTTTTTGGGTGAAATTCAATAACATCAAATAATTTGGATGGATACACCAAAAAGTTATTGGAAGAAGTACTGATTCAAGCAAATGCATTTTAAGTTTATGCCTGAATTTTTAGTAATTTTTTAGTGCCCTACATGATGCATTGGTGATAGTATTAAAATATAAAGTAATTTGCTTATTATTTAGGTTGGGCTCCATTTCCCCTTTGTTATACTTGCCGAATTTCCTTTTCCTTGCAGTTGAAAAATATATTTGCATCAAGCCAGTCAGTCACTTGTGATGGTGGATATATCATTTGCTTTTCAGTTGTATGGTGAATTGGTGAAATATAAATTTTGAAAATTCTTTTTGCTTCTTTGCCTAAATTTCTGTATTATGTTTACTGTTCATTTGGCGACGTGCAAAGTAAATGGATGGATATTTCTTTAGAGTTATGTGCCGTGTGACAGATTTTTTACTCTTCATGTTCAGGTTTTCCCTGGCATGATTCCAGCCTCAGCGAAGATTGTGGTTCAAGAATTGATATTGCATCAAGAGATTATGAGACTCATTTAAGCATGTCCTCTGAAAAGGATAATGGATTTGCCACTCCTGATGACTGGTTTT
>JASCZI010241692.1:168005-197644 GCA_036250425.1 Stylosanthes scabra
CAAACAAACGCAGCCCTTCATCTCTCCCTGCCTTGCCATGGAAGTAATCTGCTGTATTCTTCACTTCAGCCATGATCCTCTTCTCTTCCTTTTTAAGCCATGACAATTCAGCTTTTTCTTTCTCCACAAAACTTTCAAGGGAACGCCTGAAGTTGCTGTCTTCATCTATGTTCTTCAAATCATTATTCAATAACTCCTCACTTTTGCAAAGTAACTGATCAAGTTTGGACACTGCAGCTGTTAGAGCATCACCATCTATAATGGCTGCCCTTTTAACATCTTCAAGTTCAGTGCTTAGGCCTGAAACTACTTCAAGGCCAAGGCTTCGGTAGTGATCTTCTGATTCTTGGCCAATGGAATCATCAAGAAGATCTTCTGTTCTGACACTAGAATTGCTTTGCCTCTCTTTCTCTCTTCTCAATGCTCTTACACCCTCAGAACGTATAATCTCCTGAACTACAAAGTGTAGCAGTGTTGTCTTGCCATCGGTTCCTTTTACATCTGAAAGCTTCAAAAGTGTGTCAAGCTTGAAGGCTAGAGCACCGCCGCGATACGTTCCATCATTCAATCTGTTTCCTGTCTTGAGAACTGCTTCCAGTAGTTTAAGGAAGAGCCTGCTTTTTCTTAGTTTATCACATGAAACCTGTCACTCACAAAAACATCTATGTTAGCACTTACATTACAACTATGGCATCAAATTCAAAATGCTGCTTGAATCATAGTGTTACTACTTACCTCTAATGTTGAAAAGCACTCCTTGATGCTTGAGGCTTCTTCTGGAAGAGTAAACATGAGTTGTAGAGACTCGAGACGTTTGAAAGCAAGTGGAATGTCAACTAAGATCTTCAGAAACCGCTCTGCAGGGCCAAGTTGAGCAGTGTTTCCCTCAAATAACCTCAGCTTCAGTTCCTCATCTGATGATGGCGCCATCTTTATTAATGTTTGGATCAACTCAACAGGAATCTCGCTGCCTGATTCAATCAACAGATTCTATGTGATTCACACTGATATGCAAATTCATGAGTTGAATGAGACTTAAAGAATGTACATAATTGAAGGTAAAGTATCATGATTAGTCATGAATTCTTTTATGCTAGAGAGTGAATCACCTTCTTTAAGGGCATCAACAACTTCTTCTGTTGTCACATTCAAAGCACGTAAAAGAATTGACAAATTCTGTGCTTTCTTAGGATCAATAATCTGAATTAACTGTAATGAAGGTTCTTGAGTTGGTGACTCTTTTCTATTGGCGTTATTGCAGCCAAATAAAGACTCAATCTTCTGTTCATTGAACCTGTTAATTTTCATCAAGATCAGCAAAAACCGTTAGTACAATTTTACTTTCCTCATCTATGATAAATCTTGATTTTGACAAGGACTTAAAAATGTTCTTACTGGAATGACCCTGCTCTGATCTCATGCCACACCATTGCTTGATTAGGAGATGCAGCAACCTTATCCCAGAAAAATGGCTTTAGTTTCGCTTTCGGAGCATCTGAGGAGTCATCTTCCACACTATTATGACGTGACCTTGGTTGTTTACCAGGAGGGGCAGGCGGAGGCCTAAAAGGTGCTTTAGGAGCCGGTGGGGGGAGAGGCGCAGCAGCAGGGGGCGGCGGCGGCGGCGGTGGTGGTGGCTCAGTAGCTAATCCTTCTGGAGCAGACCCTAATGGAACTTGTTCCTTACTTTCTGATGTTGAGGCCTCACCCTCACCCTCAGCCACAGCTGCAGCCATACCCACACCCAATGCAGCATTGCTAATGTTATCTTCAGGTATAGTAGTACTATTCCCAACAATAGAAGGGTTCTTTCCATAGATTATACCATTACCATTGGTATTAGAATTCCCCAAAGCAATAGACTTCTTTGAACCTGAAATAAGAAAAACAAGAATTGATTGAAGCAATCATGAACTGTTTCACTATCATCAATTCATCAAACATGTAGAAAATGCAGAACAGAAATAGTACCAGACACATCACTTGAGCCTAATACAGGTAAAGGCCTGTTATCTTTGTCGACATTTCCACCTTTCCTGATCTCACGATAGCATAAGAGCATGCCTAATAGGATTACTATTCCTGATACAAAAGAACCAATGATAATTGTTCTTCTTTGTTTGGTATTAACCTTGTCAACTTTAGCAGGAGCAGGAGGAGATGAATCTGGTGGTGGTGGGAATAGCACATAAAAGTCTATAGGGTAACTTGATGTCTTGCTTTTAGGCTTCTGCGGCGGCGGTGACTTGACATGGTGCTCGGTGGGTGATGGAACAGGAGCAGGACTAGGACTAGGACTTGGTGGTTTCCCCTCACTCTGAGGTAACTTGTCAAGCAAGTATCTAGCGCGAGTCAGAGGATTTGCCCTTGTAATGCAATCTAATAAGTTGTGTTTCAAATAGGGTGGCAGAGTTGTTTTAGATTCCAAGTCATACAGCTTAATATCGTTGTTCCTCTCTATCAATTCCTTCCTGCAATGTATCCACTCCTGCTCTTCCTGCATTAACCATCACAATCAATGCAATTCAGAATACTTGAGGTGTTTAGATTAAGGACTTGGCCATTTATTCACAATATTGATCACAAACATCTGTTTTTATTTTCCCAACAAGAAAAGAAAACACAGCTGGGATATTTCATGGTAGAAAGAAAATAAAGGAGAAATGGAAAGATAGAGAAAAAAATGGTAAAACCTAGATACCTTGATTACAAGACCGTGATGATCTGCATAAAACTCCTGGGGTTTCCGTTCAAAGGTGATTTTGGCGAAGGCACAAAGAAGAATGACAAAAACAACAGCACAAAGAGGTCTTAATGTAAACTTCATTGCTCTTTCCAAATTCAGAAACATGTAATTTCCAATTCATCTCATTGAGCTTGAAAAGATCCTTCACCAAAAAATCTCTTCATAAAGACAAAAAAGAACAATAGCACCTTCTTGTCTAAGATCAGGTCCTTATTAATTAGCTTCCAAATTTGCTTAATTATTTCTTGTCGAAGATCTTAGGGAATAATGCCCCTAGCTAGTTCTTAGGAAAAACGCAAATGGAAAAATATGATGATGGAGTTGAGCAACGTATGAAGCTTTTTTATTCTTATAATTTTTTTTATTTTGTTTAAAACGTTAGAAGGTATGTAACGTGAAACACCGATACAAAGACGTGCAGCAATGCATGCAAAGGGTAAAAGAGGTTCAAACCGCGTTCTTGAGATTCTGTTGAAATTCTTGTTGGAGGAAAATTGTTAATTTTGATTAAATTTGAGGGTTTCAGTTCAAGAATTTGCGTTGAAGAAAGTTTGTGGGAAAAAGTTTGTTTTGTTTTCGGGTAACGGATGCATGTGTGTGTTAGGAATTAGGATTGAGATAGGAAAACAAAGAAACAAACATGCAAACCGGGAAGAGTTCAAGTCCTAACGAGACGTGGGGAGAACTATGTTTTGTTTTTGTTTTTGTTTTTTAATTTACAATTTGGATAATGTATGTACATTGGATATTTGGATATGTCATTCCCTATATATCCTATATTCTTCTTATTCCAATATTTACGAAATTTTCTTTTTTACCACTCTACTTTTATCTCACTATTAGGGGTGGAAACAGGTTAGACCAGACTTTACTCTTAACAGGCCAGACCTGCAATAGAATATATTGGTCTTAGTCTGGCCTATAATCTGATGTAGGCTTTTTAACGAATACTAAACTTGGCCTGTTGTCAAACCTGGCCTGACCTGAAGCATGTCGATAAGTCTGTTTTTTTTAATAAATAAATAAATAATTTATTTTAATATAAAATAATAAATTTAATGTACAATTTAATTTTTAAAATAAATTACTAAAAATATTAAGAAAATAAAAATGAATATATACAACAAAAAAAAAGACATATAGCTTAGTGGATAGAGATACTTAAAAATTATAAAAGATTTAAGTTCAAATTCTTACTATTGTGTTTTTCTTAGTATAAAACACTCTTATATCTATATTTACAAGCCCAAACTAGGCTGCTTTTTCCACCCCTACTCACTACATTTTCTTTTTCTTTCTTAAATTTGGCTTGGGTAAACTTCATTTGCGCATTAGGAAAAAATAGATATAGGTGGAAGATTTGTTTATGGATTTAATATTATGTACTTTCGGTATTAAAAAACTCACATAAATATTTAATCATATACTTACATCAATAAGCATAACCTCTACTATGACACTAGGAGTTATTTACAGTGGTAAGATATTTAGAAAATATATTCAAACGGTAATGCCATGTTTACTATATATCCTTATACATCTTATTTAGATCCTAAAAAATATAAACGTCAATATAAAAAAATTTACAAAACACATTAATACAACATATCATAACATAGAAACAGTTGCGTATAATACAAAAATAGTGTATTTCAACACAAATCAAAATAAAAGAAAAAAACAAAAACTGTATGGAAGTGTGTAATAGTATTAATTCATATTTAAATTCCATTGTTATTGCTTACTCCTTAATATAATAAAAAAATATCATGCTTTATGCATATTTAAAAACAGTTACCAACTAATTACTATATAGAAATACATATTTAGTATTTCTTAACATTTTTATTATTATTCAAATATAAGAAAATTTAATTATTTTATTATGATAGGTTTGATTATTTTTGTAGTTGACTATATACTTACTTGAAAAACTATGTAAATTGATTTATGTGTATATCCAATTTATAATTATATACAAGGGAATGACATTATAAGAAAAAAAAAATGGTATTATTGTCTATATGTACGGCAATTGGCTTGTTTATTTATTAATGATCCTATATATATATATATATATAATTAAAAAGGGGTTAAATTGCTATTAACTCTTTATGGTTTTATTCAATTTCTATCATTTAAAAAGTTAAGCGCAGTTTGTAAAATTGAATCTCTTTTTGTGCCTTAAACTTGCAGTTAAACAAAAAAAAGAAAAAAAAAATCCTTGTAGTTCGTTCTTGGTTGAAGCAGTGCTATTATGTAATATATAACTTAAGTAGAAGAAATAGGGAACGTGTCAGCATGGGGATGTAGCTCAGATGGTAGAGCGCTCGCTTAGCATGCGAGAGGTACGGGGATCGATACCCCGCATCTCCACTTTTTCCAACTTCCTCTTATTCAACTCCTCTGTTCTTGCCATGCTTGCTTATTAGCAATTTATTGTGTTCAACTATGCAAATATTGGGGAGTATTTATACAACACTCAAATAATTTATATAAGAATAACAACCTTATTACCTTACAACACCTTTTTTATTATTTGCTGAACCATGAATTGAAATCATTACAAATTTTCAAAGACAGTATCTCAGTATCATTAATTCATTATTATTTTCTTGGTGCCGCTTGGCATATATCCTAACTTGTATGAATCTGAATTTATTTATACCCTTCAGCTCCTGTGTTTTTTATTCTCAACATCAACACAACAAACAATATCATATCCCATTTCTCCATTTTCTTTTTCTCCCTCCTTAATCTTGGTCTCGGCGCTGCTTAAATATACATAAGATAAAGGCAAGTATATCAGCAAGCACACCGCTAACACCACCAACACTCATGTCTGTTTCTCTATCCCATGGATATGGCTTCACTGCCTTTGTTGCTTCAAGAAGATCCTCCACTGCTATCTTTTCCTTTGACCTCACCATAGGATACGTGTAATGATTGTACTTCTCTGGCTCTGGACAATAGTCCTGCAAAATTTCCAAACCAATTAGGACTCAGGAGAAAGCCTTTCACTACTTTACCTCATATTTCAGAAAATATTTACCTGATCAGCATGCATCTTTCTGACAAAGGTTTTGAATATATCAAAATTTGTCTTCTCCATTAACTCATCTGACAAACGGAGGTATGTGACTCCATACATCCTTAGCTTTGGAGGGCCCTTTTTGTTGACACCATTTGGTCTAGCATTCAGAAGGATTTGGTTGTAAGCTGCACGGTCATACCTCGAAAGCGCGTTTTCCCCTGCAACTTCAAGCTTCTCCCTCCACCCTCCACTTAGCACCTGCATGCACATTATCAATCACACTTCACAAATTTTCTTTGGTTTCTGCAGACAAGAAGATATTTGGCCTCATTTGTAGTTGGAATAGATTACTTGCTGAACAAGTTCCTGGGCACCACTTCTGGAATCAGGCCTTTGCTCAGAGTTCCTCATTTCAAGACATGTGAAATTGAAGAGAGCATCATGCCTAGACAGCATCCTCGCTATAGGGCGGTATCCGTCTCTATCGTTCAAATTGTAGTATCCTGCAGTAAGCTCTGCTGCATGGCTTTCTGTTTTATACCACCAGTGAATTCCAGCTACCTGTTTGTCACAAGAAAATGTTATTGCAAAACAGAAACAAGTCTTGTTAGCTGCAAATCCAGGAGACATATTTCAGAGTTTACTTTAGCTGCTAACTTCAATTTGCAACCTAGGAATGCCTTGTTGGCTTCATCAAGGATCTCATCACCATGGATCAGCAACTTGTTTGAGTACCAAGTAAGAAAAAACTTCCCTTTCTCTGTAGTGTAAGTTCCATTTGATCTAAAGAACTCTGTTGATTCAGGTGTGTCATTGGATTGACCAGCATTATCAGGAAGCTCCCATTCAGGATGGCCTGCCTTTGTTGCAGCCTCTTTGAAATCAGCTTTTAGGTATTTGTCATAGCACTGAATGTATGGTTTTGGAGAACTTTTAAAACCTTAATCTTATTGACATGTCTTCAATATATAACAGAAAAATGTAAACTCACCTGAAATTCCCCAATGCCAGGAAATAGCCACCCCAGAGTTCTTGAGTAAGAGGGATATCTGAGTTCTCCAGCAGGACCAAGCCCTACTTCAACATCAATCATGAGCTCAGATTCTAAAAAATCTTCCATACTCTCTCTGAAGCTCTTCATGTAATCACTATACATCTGTCACCAAACCAATTTTAACATCAAAATATGCCAACAATTCATGCTGCTGGCAATAACAACCCTATTTGCAAGTATCCAATCCCTATCTGCAAGTATCCAATCCGATTCAATTCGGTGAACCAATAACTTTTCAATGATATAAAAGTTTTTAACCATTGAATCAAATATTCAATTGAAAATTTAACAACTTTATCCATGCAAAAGACAATTTTATTTAATAATTTATAAATATTGTATTTTTTTAAAACTCATGAGTAGGATTGGACACCCATGATTTGAGTGCGGATAGAATTAGGATTGACATATTTTAAACCCACGAGTAGGATTAGGATTGAACTTAAACTCTACCCTATTTACCCATTACCACACCTCCTGTGTATATATATATAGGAAACAAAATTTATGACATGGTGACCTTAATAGCAGTTCTGCCATGGAATAAAGGTGTGTTGTCAACCCCAAGGGACAAGCATTCCTTGTTCCTTATGCCATTGCGGTTGGTGTAAAAGATATCAGGGTCTGATGCTCCAATTTGAAGGACCCATTTAGGGATTGGGATGGAAACTGAATCTCCCACATTGCCACCACACTGGTGAAATGACATTATGGCTTGTAACTTGAGGTTGCAATGCTGGACGAGTTGAAACAAGTCTCTATATGCTGACCAATCATACTGCTGAGGACCCTTTGACTCCACAATGCCCCACCACACATCAACCATAACACCATCAACACCTGCAGCGTGAAGCTCCTTCAGCTGTTTCTCAAGTCCTTCTCTGTCTTCTAACACATTGTCGTTTGTAACAACTCCCAGCTGGGGGGAATAACAACAAGCATATGTAACATGTTAATTAATGTCAAAGGGAACGCATTAACATTGTTAATATATGTAGTGGAACGAAATTTAATTAAGGTTGTGACATACTGGGAGCATAACATATACTGGAACATAATTTGCAAGCATTGGATCGTCGTAAGTTGTAGGTATTGGAGCCTGCATTATAAAGTGAGCATCATTATTCTTTTCAAAATATTATCTTTCAATGAAAAAAGATTCAATAATCACATATCACATATATAGCATGGAAGCTTTTAATATATTGGATGTCTTTGAGACTTTAAAATTTTAGAGTATTTTTTGCTTTATGTATTCTTTTAACCATTCACATTTCTTGATACTTATTCGTCTAGTTTGTGTATCATGTGCACGGGATTTTATGGATAATTAAACACTTGAATTTAAAGATGGACTACTACTTTAAAATGGTCAACGGAACTTGTTATGGATAAATAGATAATTAGGATATGGGAAAAGTACAAGAATAATTATTTTAATCTATATTTGTCAATATTTTTAATTAACAGTCTAATACTTTTAGCTGGTTAATTTAATACCATATATTTTATTTATATTTTTAAATATTGTTGACTAATTGTTACTAAAAAATAATAAATTGTGTTGGTAATGTCTGAATTTTATGTATATATATATATTACTTTTTTAAAATAATATAATGAAGAAGAAAAGAAATTATATCATTCAGTATTGATGGGCTAATTTTGGTTCATACCACATGACCTCATCCTCTTTACTTTTTTCACCTTGACAACCTACAAATTTATCACTACTTTACTAACACAAAAGTAAAACAAGATAAATAAATAGGAATAAGATGATGAGGTGGGGACATAATGGTCAATGGAACATGATATGTTATGGGCTTTTATGAATTTTCCGTTGGTCACGAAATAAAGCGAAAAGATAAGTTAACCTGAGTTGGAGTTTATTTAGTGGATACATAAATAGTCAATATTTTTTTTAAAAAAAGTGCACGTGCAAGCTAAGGAAGATTGATAATAATGAAGAAGAACCATTCAAAACTCTCAAGTAGGTGTTCTACTTAGCTTATAACTTGTTCCTTTGTGGCCACAGATCAGAGCTTGAAGATATATACACTAGACTATTTTGTATGTATTATTATTTTATTTGATTATGGGCAAAGATAGAGTGAGTAAATTAAATGGTTGGTTTATAGATACCTTTGGTTCAGCAATTGCCGCTTTGAGTGCCACACCAACACCACGACCACGACCACCGCAACCACAACCTGCTGAGTTCTTTTTCTTGACATTCCTGCAATCCAATTTGAAGGCATGCTTTGTTGTTGTTATTGTTGGCTTCTTTGCTGTTCCTCCAATCCACCATGGGATTCCCTCATACACATACCTTCCTCCAATCTCAAGCCTAATATTCCTCGTACCAATTCCACCTTGTACTAACCTTTCCATTTCTTCTTCACTTTCATCTACATATATGCTTTCTTATTCTTGTTACATTACATTACACGAAACTCCATTAATGCATGGCAATATCAAAACGAAAATTAAACCAATCATGACAAATAGACAATCTATCTATATATAAAAAGAATGAACAACAAACAATGAATGAGTGAAATATTTATAGATTGATTAGATTCCCCGGTCCCTCTCTCAATCACTCTCTTTTCTTGGTTCTTGCATAGCATGGATATAATTTTTTTTTTCGGTTTACAGCATGGATATAATTCTAGTACATAGAATGGATGTGGTTTTGGTGATCTTTTGTTCTTGGACATGATTGGGCTCATAAGTTAAGGTAACTTAAAGATCATACCTTGTAGGCCCTTTTATTAGGGGAAGGCCCAAATCATAATGGACATACATTAAAAATAGAGTCCAACATTTTATTTTGAGTTTCGACAAAAAAAAATAATGTAAGATATTAATGTAAGATCTTCGCCAAGGTTTAGGTGAGTAAGTTGTTAAGTGGGGATTAATTGAAAATTTGAGGATGCAGAGAGACAAGGAAGGTTGACGTGGCAGACATGCATGTCTGTCAAGCACGGTTCTCTATGATATATCATTGACGGATTGACCACTCCCTCTTTTAACGGTTCAATTGAACCCTGTGACCCATCCTCGTTCGTTGTAGAATTGATTCCTATTTCCTACATAACCCTGCCAGGAATGTCCAATTTTTTCCCTCACACCTCCTCCAATCCCATTTTTACATCTATTGAAAAAAGGGTCTTTATGCAGTAAAGACCCTTAAATAATACTTTGTTGACTATTGTCTAGCATGCTAAAGCCTAAAGTATTCTTTCTTTCCTAATCCTATTTCGTTAGTAGTTATTGAGATATATCTTTGTATAAAAAATCACTTTAGTTTGTAATTGCGGCTTATTCTCATGATTAATGATAATGGCAAGAAAGAATAATTAGCATACATAAGACAACATAACTACTCACTAAACTAAAAAAAAAAAAAATTGGAGTACAGACTGTTTTATAAAATTAAAAAAGCAAACCTCTTACTCTTTCAGCGGTTAGTAACAGCCACTGTGACACTAAAGCGAAAGCAACATTGAAGTTGGTCCTAATTTGGTATTGCCAAATTTAAGTTTCTCTAACAACTTAAGGTGGCCTTCACGTGCTCACATTAACTCTCAATTAGTGTTATTACATTAAACGATGGCTAAGTAAGTAATTCTCTCAGCAATTGCCACTTGATGTGCTTATTATTTATAAGCAGCTTCTCGCAAAGACACAGCACTCTTGTTTCTATTTCTCGTTCTCCCCAAAAACAACCATGAGAAAAAGACGAAAAAGACTCAAATAAGACCCACACGCACCCATCTCTGCTACCACTTCTAACAAAATTGCCTTTCAGATTCACACAACACACACAATGATGTGTTACGTTGGAAAAGCAACTAAGATCTTCATCTTCATTGTAACCGTTCTTGTTGTTATTGGCCTCGTCTTGGGACTTGGGATCCTCCACCATCGCCACCAAAACTCCGCCACCAAATGCTCCGATGACGATACATCATGCTCTTCTTCTTCTTCTTCTCCTTCAGCTTTCCCACCTCCCAATTTCAACATCCCCAACCCTCCTTCCCCCATTTATGGCGCCAATCCCGTTACTCCTTCTCCTCCAGCTTCCACCGCCACATCTCCGCCGCCGCCGCCAGCTTCAGCCGGTAACGCAAACCCGAATCCTTCTCCTCCACCTCCTGATTCGAACTCATCTCCTCCTCCGCCGCCTCCGGCTCCGGCGGCAACGACTACTCCAAATCCTCCAAGTGTAGCAGCACCACCCACGGGTACACCTACACCAGGGGGTTCCACTCTAGTATCACCTGGTCCCGTACATGCATTTTCGCGACACAGGAATTAGGATCGGCTAAGTCATACTGATTAGTGATTAAGAGGTTTCTAGAACATTCCTGATGGAATTTTGTTTTTCTAATTTTAGATTCAATTCCGGTTTTCGGATCGTTGTATAGAAGATAAACAGGATAATGTACGTGGATGCAACGCTGGATCTGAGTCTTTCTTTCTTTCTTTTTCATATTTAGTTAATTATTTATTTTTTTTAACCCTCTTCAATGATGGCTGGTTGTTGAGACTTGAGAAATGAGGCCGTGAGATAAGGAACGAAGACGACCATCACTGTAAAGCTGGCATGGTGAATTTACGGTGCCGCCCCTGCCATATACCTTGATTTCCATTTCATGGCACTGCTGTTTTACTTTCCCTGCTCTTGTATGCATTGTTATTCATATTATTCCTTTCAAGCCAATAGTGTAGTCACACTTCACAATTTTACTATGTCTAACAATGATAACAAACTCATCTTTATCTTATCAGAGCAAATTCTTTTGTTATTTTTGGACTAATTGCAATATCATAAGGCTCAACTGCTCAAGCACTTTACCAATTTTTTTTTTCATTTGTTCGGTAGCACCTCAGATTCCAAATTTGCATATACGAATATTCAATCTTGGATCGTTTGTAAAACACTTAAACTAAGCAGTTTTAAATTCTTAGCAAATGAAAAAGACCTCAATTACGCTGTACTGTTTAGTGCTACATCTCTTACTCTCTGACCCACCTATTTTTTTTTTTCCCCAAAGTATCCTTCAACTCTGACATGTCGAAAACTAATTTTTCGCAGATTTGAGCTCTATTTAAGGGTGTGCTGACCAATGGAAATGCAACAATAACTTTTTTTAAACAAAACAATAATTTATGTTTTGTGTTTGGTCTTGGCCGCGCAATGATAATTAACCTCTTCTGAGGCCCAGGAGCGAGCGAACACTTCACCGTAAGGCCCGGATCATGGGCCCCCTATTTCAGTACATGTTTTTGCTGGAATTTTTTCATTACACTTCCCTTTATGAAAATACAAACAAAACAAAAAAACATGGATTAGTCTAATTTTGAGTTTAATAGTTTGTTAAGTAATACAAAAAGAATTAGTTTGTTAAGTAAATATAAAAATATTGAAATACCAAAAAAAAAAAAAAAAACTGAATCATGTTAATAGTAAAAAAGTAAAAAAAAATATTATTAGTGAATTTGCCAAAGTGCCACGTAAAACCCTCCGAAAAGAGCACTCGATATGGTGTAAATGATTAGTCTGGACTTTGTCTAATTATTTTATTAGAAAATATAAATTTCGTATTTCGTAATAAAGAACACAGACCAGTAGACCACCTACACAATTATCTTTTTCTATTTTTTTTTCTTCTCCCTTCTTTTTTGAGGAGGCCTATAAAATTCTCTTTAACTCGGTGTGGTGTGTAAACTGTAAACTCTAGAATGAGGTATGGGTGGGGGACTTTTGTCACTTTTCCCGAAAATAGAAATAGGTAGCAAAAAATAGGAAACGTATTGATGAGAAAAATAGTGATCTTAGGCTCTTACTAGTTATTACTAGGCTTTGAAAGGATGCGTAATATTGCAGCGTTAACTGTTTCTTTCAATTTCATTTCATGGCTGAGTAGGATTATAAAGTGCGTCACAATATTCTGCAATGTATTATGGACATCACGTACTACGTCATGTTATATTGTTATGGCATGGAACAAGCCATCCAATTCCAAACAAGCCTACTTGGATTTTATTATGCGCCAACATAACAGTACTTGAGAAATGAGAATATTAGTTTAGTGCACTACTCTGTACCTTGTGCATACTAATCACTATTAATCTCTTAATCTATTATCAATCATTATTATTAACACGTCAATTTCAATAACGTAATTTCTAGAAACAACCACAGTAGCTACCTGTCCCACCCGGTGACCTACTCCTCATAATAATTGTTTCTCCCTCCATACAAATACAGTAATTAAAAGTAGTAATTCCATTTCATTCTCTAGACTCTAGCACAATTCATTTACCATTAACAGGTTTTTTTCTATAAATATTTTTTATAGAATAATAATGTGGGTGAGAGGTCAATTCTGGTTTATATGTGGAAGGACTCAAACCCATAGGACAGGCATCAAAGAAGGGAATATGTTCACTCTTCTTTTTTCAATTTTCAAACCATGATTTTGAGTCCTTGAGTTTTACTTACAAAGTAATTGATACTTAAATAAAAGAAAATATATCGAAAACACTTATGTTTTAATATTATTAACCGTTGATTTTAATTAAAAAATAGGCTAAGAAAGATTCCGTTGAGTTGGCTGGGGAGTCAGTAACACTGTTTGAACGTAATGCAAATGCATTGGCTATAACTGTGCATGACACACACTGACTTTCCCTTCTTTTTTTAATTACTTTCTATTTCCTCTTAATTACAATAACCGTATGGAACAAACAAGTAAACCAAAGCCAAAGCAACAAAAACAAAATGAATATATTTATTTATATTCAACATATATACATACATAGTATTATATTCCTTTCATACCCAGTTTCAGTTCCCTCTTAGCTTCACTTCACACACATAACACATAACCACTTGTTCTTTCTTCTCCTTCCCTCCCTCCCTTCCAGTATGGACATAGATTCATCAGGAGGCTCATCAAATTGGCTATATGATTATGGCTTTGATCACATCTCTGTAGCTGACTTCATGGCTCCAGACTCTGCTGCTTTCACCTGGGTGCCTCAACCTCAGCATCACACCAATTTCAAGCCTCTTTCTTCCAATATGAGGTCTGTCTTTCTGGGTTTTCTCTTATAGTGGAAATTCTATGGATATTTTCCCGGATTATCACATAACTCTTCATGATTGCAGCTTAGAAATGGAATACTCAATGGATTCAATTGTGCTGGAAGGTGGCCCTTCAAAGCGGTAATATTATCTCTTTTCTTCTAAAATCCTTCCTTCTAAACAGTTTAGCCACAATTGTTCATAATTTGGCATTTCCATCATATAATGATAACATCAAATATTTAGAAATTTTGTATGATATGCACCATGGTCCTGGCCTTTGACCTGTTAATGAGTAATGACTTGCATATTAGGCAATGTGGTTTATGAATAGTACAAGAAATATTTGATCATGCAAACTGAATTTTGAAAGATCTATCATTATTAGATTGAGGAAAGGACTTAGGCTTTTGTACCAATGTTTATCCTCTGTTTTTGACATACAAGGACTTGAAATATTCCACATGGAAATGCAATACGTGCTCCTATATACTTGATTCTGCATTGAGCCTAGATATTATGTTTAATTTTGATTTTAATATCTACTGATATCTTACTATCCTGATTGTTTCTCTGGTTTTGAGCTTCACAAATCTAATATTCATGGAAACTAAGTATAAAATTATTTTCTTATGAATAACGATTCACTTGTGATCAGCTCTGTGATTTTGCAACTGTTATTTCAGGTTGAGGACTGAATCATGTGCATCTGGAACGAAGGCATGTCGAGAGAAATTGCGAAGGGACAAACTGAATGAGAGGCATGCTTATTATTTTAAATTTGTCTGATTGAGTATAGTGTTCTCTAAATCTCATGTCCTCAAAATTTGGCATGGTTTTAAGGTTTCTGGAACTGAGTTCCATCTTGGAGCCTGGTAGCAGGCAGCCCAAAACCGACAAGGTTGCCATATTAAGTGATGCCGTCCGAGTGGTAAACCAATTAAGAGATGAAGCACAGAAACTCAAGGAAATGAACTATGAAATGCTTGAAAAAATTAAAGACCTCAAGGTAAGACTATACTTGTTATATTGTTAGCATCTAATAATGATCTTACCTCTTAGACTATGAATTGTTTGAAGAACCTCTAAGAATTCCTTTATGAAAAGGCTTATAGCTTTTGACTTAGTATTTAGTAATAAGAACTTAATCGAATCATTGCAGGCCGAGAAGAATGAGCTTCGTGACGAGAAAAATAGGCTGAAGGTAGAGAAAGAGAAGCTGGAGCAGCAGTTCAAGATGGCAAATGTTCAGCCAAGCTTTGTCCCCCATGCTCCACCAGCCGCGAAAGCGCAAGGTGCTAGCCAGAAGCTGATACCCTTCATAGGTTACCCTGGCATAGCCATGTGGCAGTTTATGCCACCTGCTGCAGTTGATACCTCAAAGGATCATCTCCTTCGTCCACCAGTGGCATAATAGTATGTGGTTAGAGCATCCACTTCATTGTTTTGAGTGTGTGTGCACTTTGCTTTATGTGGATTGTTTGGATTGTGAACTTTGTGTCTGCTTACTAATGTAAGCCTAAAAGTGTGTTGGGAAACATGTCAATAAGATGAATTTGTGTTAAGCCTTATCTCATAGGGTAAGGTTGGCTATATTGATCAGATGTAGTTGTATTACTGTTGTTGAATTTGTGATGATATCATACTTAAATGGTGGGCAAAGTATTCATGACTAAAATTTAAACACTGACATACAAACAACAAAGGAAAAACACCAAATACAATAGTTTAACATAGATTAACCAGAAATAACAACAAACAATGGTGGAGAGTGAAAATTTCTCATGCTTAAAAGGCCATAAGCAATGTTAAAAAGCTTAGCATTCCCGCAATCGAAGCTTTGCAGGCTGATGATGAATCTGGCTGGTTTACGGAATGGTTTTCGAGAGGTGAGGCAGAGGCAGCAGAACCAGTAACTTCAGATGAAGGAATCACTGGTGAGAGTGTAGGAGTTCCAAGAGGTGTATGTGTATCCAACAAAGGAACACCATAACTGGGTGATTCAGCTGATGGTGAAGGAGTTAGTCCCTCTGGACCTGGAGAGGGAATGATGGGAATTTCTTGTGGTGAAGGAGATTCTACTGGTGAAGTTGCAGTGGCTAGAGTGTCTATTTGAAGCTTCATTCCTGTGCTGCAATGTCCTATTGTTCCACAGATGAAGTACTTTTTTCCTGGTGAAGTAAGGGGGATGATTGTGTTGCCATCATTGTAGGTCTGAATTGGTTTTGTTACTTGGCAAGTGTCATAATCTCCCTTTGTAACTTCAATCACATTATGGCTTGGTGGATACTTAAAAACTGCACATCATATATATACATAGTGTCATCAATTTAGAAATAAAAGCACAATTGTTTTGAAAACTTGTTATTTTATCTTAAAGACACTTGTTCAGTAGAACTTACTGAGATTGTCTCCAACTGAAAACTTCTGAGATAATGCCCATGATTGAAGGTCTGAGCTTGTATCCCACCCTCCATTTGGTCCTCCAACAATGTGATCTGTAGCCATGGCCAATTTGATAAACATAGCTACCAGAGATACTCTGACTATGATTTCAAGTACACCCATATTTGATAGTGTCAGAGGAAGAGTCACAAGATGTATTAAGGTTTGATGAACTTGATTTGACAGATTTAATTGATGCAAGACTATAAGTTATACAAGTCTATATATATTGGGAACCATAGAGGAATTTGGAGGAGTCGCTTTAGAATGATGTATAATTTTGGTTCAATAATAATGCAATAGCTGGAGTTGGTAATTTGGATTAGGCATGTGATTAAATTAACATTAAGGATTGCAAGTACTATCTTGTAATTATTTGCTTGAAATCAGGAGGATTAACAGATGTAGAATCTTCAGGTGATAGTTGTTGGCTTGTCATATTAACAACAATTTATATTTGGCCTTTTTTGTTAGATACATAATTTTAAAAATGAATTTTTATCTGTTCCACTATATTAGAATTTTGTGATTTAGTTCACTTGTACAGTTGCACCCACATCAATTGATTATTGATTTTCATTAGGAATCTTTCTAAGGGTCTAATAGCCAATCATAATATGGCAGCACAATTCAAATGGAAATAAAATATTAGTTAATTCTATGGTTTGTGGAGCAAATATGAGATAGAGGGTTCTCCTAGTGTTTCATGCACCTAATCCAAGTATGTAACCAACCCATGGTGCCAGAATATTAAACTTTATCAATCAGGAATCTCATATAGAAAAGTAGTAAAAAAGTTGTGATTATAGTATTTACTGCTAGTGTATAGTAACATTGATAGTCTTACATGCTAAATTCTTTGTACTTAAAATATTATATAAGAAACTGTTTTAGGTTTTGACAAGGAATCAACCTCTATTCATACAACACTTTAAAGAGGTTTCAGGTCCAATAATCTAAGCTAATGGCAGTTCATATTTATGCTTTAATTTTCCTCTTCAAGGACTAACAACAATTCAATAACTTAAATCTTTCTACGGAATACGTTATTCCAGGAGGAGGCAAATTTAAATATTAATAACTCATTGAAATTTTTTCGAAAACCTCAATATAGATGAACATTTATTTAGCTGTCAAACATAATATTATAACACACGGATCGAGATTGGATAGGTTCTGATATCCTATTAGAATTGAAATTAGGTGAATTTAATTTAACCTAAAAAATTAACTCATGAAATAAGAGATACCTTACGGTTATAAATTTTCAAGAGTTCATACCATTTATATAAACGTGGACATGTAATACTATAAGTAATTATTAAAGCATCATTGTTATGTTGCTAGCTAGGATGATTCAACAATAGGGTAGAGTTCATATCTAACATAGCAACTTCCACCAACAACACGACCACCTTGTTTCCCATCACAGCAATCTGGAATCTCAGCAACAGCATCATCAAGACACTTCTTACAACTACTCCCACCAAGATCCCCTGTACACTGAGCCAACCCATACACCATTTTTGACCCCTCCTCCTCATCAAGCTTCAACTCACCGCTCGCATACAACACAGAACTCTCAGAAGCCTTGTAAGACAAGTAACTCAACAACTCACTCACCTTACCATTGAAACTCCCAGCATCACCTTCAACATCGTACACGTTAACCATGTAGAACTTGTTCTTCTCATCAATTTCACCGAAGAAGTTTTCATTCGAGTACTTTAGGAGGCAGTAATCGTACCATATGATTGCACCTTTCTTGTACGGACAGCGTTCTAGAAGCTTCTTTGATGCTTCATTGACGCATGACGTGCAGTTTGTGGTGTTGACATCGCCTCTGCACAAGGCTAGGCCGTTGACTTGGTCTTGGGCTTGGCCAGTGGAGGCAAGTCCGAAACCATGAGGGGGCACTTTGGTGTATAATAGGTTTAATAATTGGTTCAAGTTGGTGGCGTAAGGGCTCGGGTCAGTGTAGTTTTCATGGTTGAAACAGTAGCGGAACAAGGGGCTAGTGCTATTGCCTCCTTTGGTAGAAAGCCATAGAAACAAGAGAGTAAGAAGGATTATTCTGTAGCTAAACATTTTGTGTGTGCCCGATTGAATTTGATTGTAATTTTGTGATTCATATAAATAGAGTTTAATTCGTGATGATATTTTGAAATGGGTGACATGGCTGGGGCAATTTAGTGGCGATCTCATCAAATCAATGGCCATTTAATTGCTCCATTTTCATTACTTTTCCTTAGGGTGCCCAATTGTTGGACGCACTAAAAATCAACATATAGAAGTGGAAAACACAGGAGAACATACATTATATTTACACGGTATGTGTTGGATGTTTTTTTAAATATTATTCTTTTAGGAGATATTGGTAGTGCAGATTAAATGCATGGTTCATGTGGGCAGCCTTAGTACTAAAAGAAATATTTGTACCGTCAAAATGCAAATATTTAAGTGAATCCTTATAAGTAAACCAAAATCTTTTTCTTATAAAATTAAGTTAGGAATTTTAATTGAGAAAAGTTTGGAAATTGAAAAAAAAATTAAAAAAATTATTTAATATCAAATTTAACTATAAAAAAAAAGATCCATATGGACAAAAAAAAAATCATAGAGCAGTTTTGGAGTAAAAAATGATGGTCAAATCTCAGTTCCAGTCATAAAAGCAAGTAGTGGTGTTAGTGTAACTGTATAGCATGTGATCATCTGCAAGAGATGGATATTGGAGGGCTAATTAGCGATTAGACTGACCAATCATATTCAGGTCAAAGTTCAAACTCAATATTCTTTCTCCAACTTGATTTACGCTGATGATCTATCTGGTGCAGGAATTATTCCTAATAAATCTCAAAATGGCTAGTGGTAGACATTCAAAATCAGTTATTAAATTTATTATTATTATTATTATTATTATTATTATACAAGTGATATTAAAATTTGTATGTGACTCTAACATGATTATATGTTAATATATACGGAAATTATAATTAGCTTGTTTCAAATTTAATAAAATAATGTTACCTTAGCTTTTTTACCTCTTCTGATCTTTTGTATATAATCCCCTGTGATGCTAAATTTTTATTTTATTAAATTAAATAATTGGAATATATATTTATTTAGCAACAAGAATATAAACGTGTGTGCATATATATAGGTATAAATATAGAGTTTAATTTTGATGTAAAGAATTTTTACACAATCATTCAATCAGATTCATGCATTTATTTTACTTTAGAAATAATGGATTAAAAAATTAATTACTTTTGATAATGCGATAATATTTAATTGAATATATATATAAAATTCTTTTATACTAACTGTGCATGAAAATTAAATTCATAAATATATATCAAGTTACATAGTTTATTCATATTTATTCATATAAAAGTATAGTATAAGGTTTATTAATTTAGTTATTGAGAAAAGGGTATATCTCATATCTGAAGTTGCAGCTTCCTCCCACAACTCTCCCACCTTGTTTCCCATCACAACAATTCGGAAGTTCGCTAATGGCTTCATCAAGACACTTCTTGCAGTCAACGCTAGACACGTCTCTCGTGCACTGAGTCAACCCATAAAGCATCTTATTATCATTAGATTCACCAACACCAAGCTTCATTTCACCCGCTGCATACAACTTAGGGTTCGTAGAAGCCTCTAACGCAAGCTGACTCAACAATTCCTTAGTCTTATGGTTGAATGCAGCAGTGTCAGTGACGTTATTCAAGTTCCACATGTAGAACTTGTTAGTGTTATCAACTTGTCCGAAGAAATCGGTGTCCAAGTACTTGAATTCGCAGTAATCGTACCATATGATTGCACCGGTGTTGTATTGGCACCGGCTGCGAAGCTCCTTGGTTGCTTCGGAGAGACAAGTTTTGCAGTCTTGCGGCGAGGCGTCGCCGCGGCAGAGGGCGAGGCCGTAGGCTTGTTGGCTCTGTGGTTGGCCAATTGTGGACACTGCAAAACCTGTTGGAGGGGTTTTGTAGATGAGAGAGTTGATTAGGGTTTTTAGGTTTGATTCGAAGGCGGAGTGTGCTGTGAAGTTGCCTCCAGAGTTTGAACAGAAGTGGAAGAGAGGGCCTGTTGCTTCTGCCGTTGTTCCATAACATGTTTGGACAACAAGGCCAGCCACTGATACACACAAGAGAATGGTGATAGAAGAAGACATTTTTGGATGAAGAATGATGAATCGCTATTATTCAACAAAGAATCAAGTGTTTTTTATGGCTTAGGGTGTTTCAGAAAGACAACTATTTATAAAGAAATTTATTGAAGGCTTTCGCAAAATTAATATAAAAAAATAGTATTTAAATGGCAGCAACTCAATTGCTAACATAAGTTCAAATTCTTATTCTAATTCGTCATTCACCTACCTGATTGAAAAATATCGGGAAATAATAGCTAGAAGTGTTTTTATATAAAGATATAATTAATACGATAATAACACTTTTATATATTTAATTCGAAAATACTATATATATTATTATACACATTTGTACACATCATTTAAAAACACGTAAAAATATAAATATTAATACAAAAATAAAATTTTTCTATGCTAATATTTATATTTTCTGTATTATTAAATTATATGTAAAAATATGTACAATGGTACATATAAATTAATTATATTTAATTAGAAATAGTATTAAGGTGAAAATAAAATTATTTAAATTAAAAAGTTCTAGGAAACTGTCATGTCGTACAGTATACATGCTTTTAAAATTTTAGTATAAATTTTTACTTTTCATTAAATTATATTTTCATGTGAATAATAAACTTTTCAATATATGTATATATGGATTAATTATGTATAAATATTATTTTTATGAGGATTTTAAGAGTTTAAAATATAAAATGGCCCCTTACTATTCTACCATATATATGTTCAAAGTTTCGTTTCTTCTTGGTGATAAAGATTGACATTTTCTTTTAAGTTGACCATTTTTAATTTGTTAGCCTTATTATTAGGAAGCATACAATGTCAAATTATGCTGCGCCTTTACACTATGGGACCTTCGGATAATGGCTGGCTATCTAGAATCATAGACTAACAAATCCAATCTTAACGTGGCTAAAGAGGTAATGTAGTAAACCTACTTTTTTTCTTTTCTTTTTTCAATAAATTAAAGAGCAAACATTATTGGTTTTATATATAATAATAGAAAAAATATCATATACAATGTATGTTCTTTTACAAAATTTAAATATATCCTTTTTTTAACTTAATTTCATTCTTAATAAAAAAGTTTCTAGAATATAAATAAATATTATAAATTTTCGTTGCATAAATATTTATTGTATTTTTTTAAAAAAAAATCAGAAGGTATTCAAACATTTTTGTTAAACTAATTTATATTCTCAATTATTTAAACCAATATAATACTTAGATGATTAACAATTTTTTTCCTCACATAATCAATAATTTTATTCTAACAATTTTTCTAACAAAAACAAGAGATGAGATATATTTGATTAGCTGATTTTTTTCCCTTCATGTTAGATTGTTAGTTATATATTGCCTAGGTGACTGATGATTGCATTGTATTAATTAAATTAAAGAAGTGCATAATCACCTAAACTGCCCTGCCCAGCTGCCCTTATACATATCCCTTACAAATAATTATTTAAAGTTGTGCATATCCATGTGTAGTGCGTGAATAACTAAACCATATCAGGTAACAAATTAAATTAAGTGCATTTAATTTTAAATATATTATCAGAGTATTGTATGTCATGATACTATGTCGAAAGTCCAATTCTAAATGTGAGGGGGTATATGAAAGTAGTAAATGAATGTTCGGTAACCCGCAACATGCAAATTTCAATTTTCCAAAATATATATTTAAAGAAAATGAAGCATGCAGCCGATTGGTCTAATGAGAGTTGAAATTATGGAGAGTGAAAATTATAAAATTGATGTCTTTCCAGAAGATTGCTGGCCTGGAAAATAAATTTGTTTGTTTATTAGTTTCGGTGGTGTTGACTCTTACTTCAGTTACATTGGCGGCGGTATGATGACTTTGTAGATCCATCATCGTAATAAAACAAATACGTATATTTATAGAGGTATATGTACGTACGTATGTTTTGTGTTAGAAAATACATTTACTTGAATAGGAACACCAAAAAATACATATACTAATACCTTATTATTTATTAAGGGATAACTATGATTTTGTTCATAAAGATTTAGCTGAAAAATTAATTTAGTCACAAACGTATTTTAGTCAAAAATTAGTCACAAATATTGTATTTTTTTTTTAAAATGGCCTGGATTGACATTTTTGCCCCTCTCCCTTTTTATGTAATACTAATTTACCTGAACCAACTTCTTCTTCTTTATTTCAAACTGATCGGTTCATGTAATATCCTAATTTTATGAACTCACGCCTAAGATATATTTTATTAAATTATGTTGCTACCCTACAATTTTGCCTAATCTCACATTTACCCCAAATTGCATCTAACCCTAATTTTGGTCTAACTCCTACACACACTCCCAAACCCAGCCGTCAAACCTCACACACACTCATTCTTCACCCAACGACACAACACAACACAACAACACAACATTCCACTCACAAACCCAAACACATCTAATCCAACACACACGAACAAACACAATAGAGGGAAGAGGAAGATGGTGACGGCGCCGGCCAAAGGGAGTGTCGTCGCCGCCGTCGCCGGTAAGGAAGAGAGATAAAGAGAGAGAACAAGACGAAGAGAGAGAGAATCAAAGAGAGGAAGATGATGGCTGCGGTTTTGTCACCGCTGAGTTACAGAGCTGCTGCTGCCATTCCTCCGTCGAGCTTCCCTCGCCGTCGCCGTTGATGGAGCCGTCGCCGGAAGCAGTTGATGTTGCCACATTCGAAGAGAGAGAAAGATGCGTTGAGAGAGAGACGTTCAGAGAGTGAGAGAGAGAACGACGAAGAAGAAGATGGACGTCGTTGTTGTTGAAGCTCTGTCGCCATCGCCGGAGAAGAAGGAGAAGCCGAGTCGTACGTTTACCGGAGAGAGAGAGGACATGATGATGGTGGTTTTTGGTTTGCATGACAGTGGGCGGAGGCTCACAGATTCACGCCGCTCTACTCTCTCTCTACCTTCTTCTGAATTGGGATTGCATTTGCAAAGATGAGTGAGCGGGCATTTCACTCTTAATATTTTCTCTTCCTAAATTCTCAGCCCACCAAATAACAATGCACACTTTACCAAAAAAAAATTGTTGATTATGATGGTGTTGATGCTGAATTGATGGTGGTGATAGTTGAAATGGTGGTAATGGTGGATTGATGGTGTTGATGGTGATCATGGTATGGTGGATTGATGATGTTGATGGTGGTGATGGTGGATTGATGGTGTTGATGGTGGATTTTTGGTGGTGATGGTGGTTATGGTGGTGATGGTTTAATTTTTTAAAAACCAGTTCATCGATCCAGATTTTTAAAGATTGGTCTATTTTTTAAAATAGGGGCAAAATCGTAAATCAATCCATTTTGAAAAAAATTATAACGTTTGTGACTAATTTTTAACCTAAAATACGTTTGTGATTAAATTGATTTTTCAGTTAAACCTTTATGACTAAAATTATAGTTATCCCTAATAATAACCATTAATATAATATTAGCTTGTTTAGAAGTTAAATAATTAAATTTTTATGAGCTTCATAAGCATAGACGAATTTTTTTGTATGTATCCTTTAATAGTAAAACATGAATTTAAAATATTATTGTTAGAGATATAGTAAGAACTTTTAAGTTTTTAATGACAAAAATGGGTGTGTTCGGGTGTGTATAATGGTATATGTAGTATTATCGAATTATTTTTATGCACACAATATAAATATTTTTATATTGTATATCAATAAAAATTATTTAAGAGAGTGATAAATTAATAATCTAAGCTAGTTTTGTCGTAAATTTGTTATATATCCCATTATAACATGCATGCTACATTAATAAATAAAATTGTCTATAAATTGATTATTTATATCAGCAAATTGATTTAGCTATTATATATTCATGTGTATTATTTATACATATTGATTCATATAATTTCTTTAACTTAAAAATTATTAGTCACTATAAGCTTGTAGTAGACGAATAATTAAATTTGTTTGCACTAAGATAATAGCTTTTTTTTATAAAATACCAAATACATATTTTTATACGCAAAGAAAAGAGTAGACAGAAATTTAAATAAGAAAAAGAAATAACCCCCTACATTTAATAAATAAAAATAAAATTATATATGTATAATTTAAGCTAGTAGATTTATGAAAACTTGTTCATCCAAACTGGTAAACCACCCTATATAGCTATAATAAGCCATGTCAATTTCTTGTGCATTTAGATAAAGGAATCAAGCAACGAATACCATATATATGTGACATCGTCAAATTGTGTAGACAATAATAATTAAGTATCAGAAGTAGTCAATAGAAAACGTCAACCTTCAATTTCACTATAAATTGGCTTCTCAACAAATATTCCTTCAACAACGAACTTACAACTGAAAATAACACAAACATGTCTTCATCATCCTCATCAACAATGATCTTCACTACTCTTCTTCTTCTTGTTCTTGTCCAAACATGTCATGGAGACGCCAACAATAACAACCCCCCTCCTCTGTTCCATCTCTGTTCCAACAATGGAAACTACACACCCTACTCCCCCTACGAATCAAACCTCAAAATTCTCATCAACTCACTCATCTACAAAACCCCTTCAACAGGCTTTGGCCAGTTCCAGAGCCAGCAAGCCTACGGCCTCGCCCTTTGCCGCGGCGACGCCTCCACTCAAGACTGCAAAACCTGTCTCACTGATGCAGCTAAACAACTCCGCAGTCTCTGTCCGTACAACACAGGTGCAGCAATATGGTATGATAACTGTGAGGTCAAGTACTCGGACACCAATTTCTTTGGACAAGTTGATGAGAACACCGAGTTCTATTTGTTGAACACGCAAAATGTGAGTGATGCTGAAAGCTTCAACTATGTGGTTAAGCAGTTGCTGAGTTTGGTTGCATCTAAGGCTTCTGCGGATCCTAAACTGTATTATGCAAGTGGAGACTTGAAGGTTGGAGAGTCTGAGAGAGTTTATGGGTTGGCTCAGTGCACCAGAGACCTTTCTAGCGTTGACTGCAACAAGTGTCTTCATGATGCAATTCAACAGCTTCCTAGTTGCTGTGATGGCAAACAAGGTGGCAGAGTTGTTGGTGGAAGTTGCAACATCCGATATGAGATCTACCCATTTCTTAAACCTTAGAATTGTTTACGCACTTTATTATTATTTTTTTTTTATTTTGAGACTCGAACTCGATATCTCTTATAGCAAGTGAGGAGTAATATCTGTTTGCTGGTTGTTAAGTTGTTTTATTGTTGAGTACTGAAATTCTTTTATTACTCCAACATCTATCTATAATAATAAAAATGCTTACCATTTTGACTTAGATAACCTCATATTCTTTATTTTTTGCTACATGAAACAATCATAAAAATAACATTTTAATAAATATATAAAATGGAAGTTCAAACACAATGTACAAAAAAAATATGCTCTTCTTATTGCAGCTCTGCCGGCATCTACACAAGAAACCTTACTAGTATTACTTAGTAGTGAACAAATCTGATCTATCATCAGTGCATATAAATCAATTCATCATCTTTACATTCTCTAATTCCAATTTCAATCATGTCACTAGCACTCGAGTTCAATACATCACAACAGTGCCTTCTTGGACTCTGCAACTGCAACACAAAAACATCAGTTAGTACACTACTTTGAGAAGTCAAAATTAAATAAACAACGTTTATTTGAATCAAGTAACAATTTATGCATATATATTATGTTACCTGTTTGATGTCTAGCTCTAACTTGTTTGAGACAACTTTGATCATTTCCAATCTCCTTGGTGATGCATCATCATATGAGCAATTCTGGTAATACTTGTTGTAATTGCTTATGATGGTACTACCATTACCATAGGACAAATCTTGAAGATAGAAAATGGTGGGCCTCTTACACGGCTCACGGTGAGATCCTCTAGTGTTGAAAGTGTAGAGTGTTGACAAAACATCTCCCTTTGTGTAACTCCAGTGCCCGAATGTTTCTTGAACTCTCAGAACATCTGTTAGTAACATAGGATTCTGGTATACCTGAACAGCATAGCCCCATGACAATGAAATTGTCCATGAAAACCGTTTGTGATAGCAAACAGTTTGTTGTAGGATCCTCTGGGAATCAACTTTCACAGCTTCGAACAAATGCTCAAGAGATTTTGCACGTGTGCTGATGTTGGGAAAGATTGGATCAATTATATCAGGGTGGTGGAGAGACACCAAGGGAGTTAAGGGGTGTGATGCCAATAACCCAAATGCATTTTTTCTCATATCAACCTGAACATCATAATCATATCACATTGACATCTATGATTTTGATTCTCTAATAAATACTGGACTAAGCTCCCAAAGTGGCCCCTGAAATTGGATGTTTGCACCAAAATTACTCGTAAGATTCTAATTGCACTATTCTGTGCATCATAGTAGTCCGTGGGTTGATTTTTGGCAATAAATCAACACCAGAATGATAATCTGATATAATAACTATTATTAGAATTGATAAAACAACACCATTTTTAAAATTTGGAGCTGAATGAATCGTAAACAACGGCGTATTGATGAAAATGAGATATCAAAATAGCTTAGAATTTATTACATATATTGATCAATACGATATTGTTTACGATTCATTGGGAAAAATGACGATGACGTCGCTTTATTAATCATAGTAATAGTGATCGTACTGGATTATCTTTCTAGTGTTGATTTATTGCCGGAAATTGATTCAAGGATTATTATGGCGCCCAAAGTTCAATCTCAATGGCCAAAATAGTGCAATTAGAATCTCATGAGTCATTTTGGTGCAGAGTCCTCAGTTTGGGCCTTCACTCTAAATAGTGAGAGAAAGAAGAGGAAGAAGAATTACCTGATGAAAGCCTGGTTCATGAGTTAAAGCAATACCAAGCTCAGCAACACAAGAGGATACCCTGCCATCACTACCATACACATGTGGATACCTTTCTATGCATTCATCAAACACCTTTGCCAACACCTTCGCCAGAGAAGCACTTATAGCAAAACCACCTCCACCATAAGCCATGTCAAATCCAAAGAACTTGTTCTGCTTATAACTCTCCGAATTCGACCCTATGTAGTACCATAGCCTATCATCATACTTGGACAGCGTCTTCACTAGATTCTCCGGGAAGAAAATCGTGTCGTCGTCACCAAACACATACCACCTCACACCAGAATGATTCAAGGCAACTGTCTCTTTAACCACACGCGCCCCGCGGATTGCGGAACGAAGACCGCCGGGGCCGCGGTAGGTGTACTTAAACCGGGAAGTGTCTTCAGAGACACATAGAGGAGGGAGAGAAGAAGAGTCATTATCATTTTGGATTGGCATTTTGTCAACGAAGACACACCCCTTCATTGTTGTGTTGTTCCACCAGAGCTTTGTGTATTGTTTTCTCTTAGGCCATGAATCTCCACTGGAAGCGATTCCAAACACAACATGGTCAATAGTGGTTGGAATTGGATAATGATGTTCTTGTGACAATGATGATAGTTTGTGGTGATTATTCAAGTGTTGTAGTATTTGCTTTGGTGTGGCTAGAAGCTGCGTTGATACAAGGATGTAATAAGTGGCACAAAGTGAAGTTAAGAGACATAGAATCAAGTTTCTCAGAGATTGGCTTTTGTTCTTGTTGTTGCTTTTCTGAATCACCATCAAATGCTGCTTCATTTTTTTTTTTTTTGTTTATTGTTCTGCAATCTGCATATTGTTGTATTATATAGTATATACTAAAGTAGTAGCAAATTGAAATTAAACAGCGTATGTGTAATTATATATAAATATAGGGAATAAGAAAGTTAGGTGTAAATGCAACTTGAGTAAAGGCGTGTTATTGCTAATTGTAGTGGTAAATTAACAAATGGGCAGTGATAGCAGAAAACTAGGCGTAAGAAATCCAATTTTGGAAGACTTTAAATTATATAAAGTTACTTATAAACGTTTTCATTCTTTGGAGTAACAGTAACATCTTTGGCTTGTTGCCATAATCAAGATGCACATGCCCCTTGCTCTAACAATTTATTATTCACATAAAGCAATGTGTCATATATAGATGAAACTAAGGAAGTAGTAGTTTTATAATCATGTCATAGTTTAGTGTTAACTTTGCTTAGGATTATGTGGCGTGTGTACTTAAAGGAAGGAAGTTAAAGCACGCAGGATTTGCTCTGCTTAGAAAGATGAAAAAAGAAAGGAGCGGTTTCTACTGGTGGTGATGGACATGGTGGAATGAGTGTGTAATGCAAGATTTAATTTGTGAAGGATTCATTTAGAAGCATGAGGGATGGCATGATTCTAGTTTTAATATGAACACATTATGTTCTGTATATGTCCCGTTTCGAAGGTTTGAATTATGGACTAAATATTTAAACAACTAAAGTCACATGGAACTCTAATATGTGGTTAGAAGTGTGATACAATACAAGGATGATTTTTTGGACCTCGTACGCATGAAAATTGAAAAGTAAGGATATGCTTTTTGTTGTCATTCCTTTAATTATTCCTTCATTCCCGGATCCTTGGTGTGGATCTTTCATGTGATGACTAATGTGGTGTTTGTTTATATTTTTTTAAAAATTAGTAGACTATATATATATACATACGTTAAATTATTCGACTATTCTCAACTATTAACTTAGTGACTTTATTACTAGGTTGGATCCAACAAAGATATATTAGTTAAGTGAACTTTTTTATATCAATTTTAGTAGTTTTAAAAAATACATGAGTTGAGTGAAGGTGTTTTTAGGGGAAAGAAGTGAACGTTTTTTGGGTTGAGTCAAATTAAATTATTTAAAAGATCTATAGAATATATTTTAAAAAATAAAATATAATCTCGATATTTTTTTATAATTATATATATAAATGAATTTTGCTCTTGAATACAATAATTTGAGTTGAATGAAATAATGTAAGTATTTTGGTCCAATGCAATAAAACTCATTGTATTTTACTATTAGACTCCTTCAATAAATAAAATTAACAATTCAAATTAAGAAAGGGAAATGAATCAAGGCAGGGCAAATTTTATTTATATTAGCCATCAATCTTGATTAGTATATATACTTTTTGATAATATATATATATATATATATATATATATATATATA
>JASCZI010241693.1:42846-63191 GCA_036250425.1 Stylosanthes scabra
GTGAAGGAAGGTTATTCTAGGTGCAACTAACCTAGGACATCATGCCATACTACATGTTATATTCACGAAACTTAAATCGTACCTTGATTATTCCACGCTCAATTACACCTTTGTACTCATGTACTCCAATTCCTCATTCACCCAAAGTGAGCATCCAAGGCCAAGTTTCAGCTACCCATCACTCCATTGAGTTCGCCCATATCATCTATAAGCTTTCTAATCCTCCAATTCACTAATCTTCACTCTATATCACATAATTTCCACAAAATCCCAATTAGGGTTCATGCCAAATTTCATGAATAAATGATTGGAAAGCTCTCACAAACCAATGTTATGGGTTCAGATTTCCAGCTCAAAACCAAGCTAAGACACCACCTATGATTTCCAGCTCAAAACCAAGCTAAGACACCACCTATATCATGAAAACTCAAGAATTCAAGCTAAGACACCACCTATATCATGAAAACTCAAGAATTCTACAAGGTTACAAAACCTCATTTTCGTGGATCATAAGGGCACCAGAAATGGAGGGCTAAATTTGAATCCCATACCTTAATGTTAGTATAGAATCGAAGAGGATTGAACGAGTTTTGTGTAGCCACAAATGGTGCGTCAATCGGAGCTTCGGATCAAAAGTTATTGAGGATTGAAGGAGATTGTGAATAGTGTTTTGTTTCTTTCTTGTTTCCTTTCTCTCTTCTTCGAAGAGAAGAATGAATGAATGGAAGGAAAGGGCTTCAGCCCATAGTCATTTAATGAGGGGCATTTTGGTAGTTTCGTACATGGCCCAACTTCGGGCCAAAATCTTTAAGATAGGTGTTTGCGTTCGTGCCCCAAATATTTTTATGACCGTTCCTATATTTTTATTTCCACTTTATGTTGTTCCCGACTGTCCTAAGTCGGTACTGTCATCCTATTTTACAGTCCGGGTTACCACGCATTCTTCCACTCAGAAAAATCCGCTGAATCCAAATATTCCAGTAAAATTCCCAAATTCTGAGGTCTTTAATATTTATCCTAATTGGGGCTCTATTTAATTATCCCTAATATAATCAATTAATTACTGATTAACTAATTATCTCGAGTTATTAATTTTGCAGGGTTTACACTTGTTAATGCATACTATTTGTAATTACTTACAAGTATTTTTGTTTATTAATAATGGATGAAAAAAAATTTATGAGTATTTATAAGTATGTATAATTATTTATGAATACTTGTAAATACCTGTAATTATTTATGAATATTTGTTATTTATAATTGTTCATAATTAATTTTTTGTAATTATTTATAATTAGGTTGATTTGATATTTAACTTAATCGTTTTAATAAAAAAAAATGCGTGACTTACTTAGTAGTTTCTAATATTTATAATAATTTATGAGTATTTCTGAATATAAATAACTTATAATAAAAGATTTATAACTAATTATTTTTTTAAGAAATTTACCATTAATATTTAATATTTGTGAACATTTTTAATTATTTATAAATATTTATTATTTATTATTTATATTTATTTATATTATTTTATGGTTTTTTGTTAATAAAAATCAATATTTTCGTTTTTGGACCCTAACACGGGCCTGGCAGGTTCGTGTTGAGAACTTGGTCCACGCTAGCCCGTGTTATACAACTTGGGCCTCCATAGCCCGTGTTATGGATTTTAATTTGGATTTTAAACTTGGGCTGCAGAACACCTGAGAAGTCTTTCAAAATCCAAAATGAAACCAGCAAGTTTCGAACCTGCAACTTCCTGGTTGCATAAGTAAGCCTTATATCGCTTGGACAAGTGGTAGTTTAATACTTCGGGCACCGGTAAATAAATATAAACCTTAAAAGAAAATTATTGTTTAGTTTATTTAACTTCTTTTCAATTATACTCAATTATTAAAATAAATACTAACTTATAACGTACCTTTGCAAGTTAAAGAAATATACTTTTGTTAATTATAATATTTTTTATTAAATACTTGAAAATATAATGAGTATAAACTAATTAATAAATTATTAAAATTTAAAAATAATTGTTAATTTAATAAAAATATAAAATTTAAGCAAGAAAATAACAATATTTTGTTTAATTATGACCGGGCCAACGGTTCAACCAGTAATCCAACGGTTGAACCTCTAACCCAGTGACCCAGTAACCTGATCGGTTCGATTGCCGAGTCGGTTCTGATAGCTATGAATAGAGCAGATGTTGCACCTCTGTATCGGTTTGTTTGTTGTTATTTCTTATTAATGTAATGTTCATGTTGGTCTGTTTCTATTTTTCGGAAAAATTGTGCTATTCGTGTTGGGTTGGTAAACATATTCCTTGCAAAGGAGAGAAATAAATCGAATTGTGTTCCGCGAAACAACATGATACGAATAATTCAAAAAATAAAACCAGACTAACACGAAGAATGAATATAACGATACAGAGATGTAATTAACAGATATGAATCATACGAACCGGAGTTATAACATAAGATAATCCATATAATGAAAAGTGCATGAAAGTACATAATCCTTGAAGGAGTTTCAAACCTAAACACATTCATATAAGTAAACCTAAACCCTAAACACACTCAAATTCTGAACAATAAGCAACATAGAAATACTATCTAACAACAACTAAAAAAAGACAGCTGAGTCACATGTATCCACTACCATGATGTAAGTGCCCACCGGTGCCACATGGAGGTGGTCTAATTGTCCTCGTGGGTCTCTGGGGAGGAGGCGGAGGAGAGGGCTCCGTAGGTGCTGTCTCGGCCTGAGTCGTGGTCGGGATCGGGCCACTCATGAAGTCATAGTATGCCAGTGGGGTCCCGTACTGAGATCCGGTACCACCCAAGTCACTCACAGTGTATCCCATTCCGTGGCGTGGGTGGGGAGATGCGATGAACATCGAGCTACTGGGGTCTAGGCGATGATCCCTAGATGTCCTATAGGATACCACTTGAGACATAACAACCGTATCCGGGGCCCGAATCATGTCGAAAATGTCATCAAGGCTCCCGATATCGAATGTGCCCTGTAGTAACGGATCGGGAGATGCACCTGGGAAAGGCTAGGGGTGTGTGACGACCGCGAGCTGAGATGCATGTGTAGCTTGCATCATGGATGAAGAGCCTATGATGTCATGATCGAACCACTGTGGACGTGCCAGATAAACGTGTGGCTGATCTCCTGCCTCGCCCTCCTCCTCATGTTGGGCGATCTCTGCTGCCTCCTCTTGCGCCTCATCCATGCCGACCCTGACACCCATCCTCTCTCTCCTCCGCCGGTCATGTGAGTTCGCATGCGGCCTGGGGGAGCTACATTGGCTGGCGGTCGCCTTCCCCTACCCCCTGCATCATTCCTCCTGCCACGAGCGGGAGCATCCTCTGGCATGGTCAACTCGTCCCGTGGATGGGTGGCGGACACTGGTAGATCTGGGGGCGCAAACATCCACCGTGGGTCATCTAGTCGGGCTGCTAGTGACAAAAATCTCCCTAAACCGATCGCACCCACATACCACGTGAAATACTCCCGGGTCCCTCCGAAATCCCTGCACTCATGTATGGTAACAAGCATGTCCCGACTGCCCCTAACTTGCCACCCATCGTACCATGTGCTCAGATGATCAGGCCACCATCGATCCTCACCCCTGCCAGTGGATGTCATCAACCGTGTGAGATCCACAAGGACCCTAGGTACGGGCTGCTCCCCGCCGTACTGACTGAGGACACGATCGACGTGATGCATGTGCACCATGTTGAAGCACACAACATGCACCGTAGACCTCCATGTAAATATCTCCACATGTGAGCGGATCCAATCAGGAACAATGGCCTGTAGAGCATGCGTGTCGTACAGGGTTCACCTAAACTGCAAAAAATAAAGAAATACCACATTAGATATGCAAATAAATTATCACCCTTTACGAAACAAATAAAGACTAGTTACACTTACCCGCCTGATGTCTAATCTGTCCAAAGCCTCTCGCCACCTCAGTAGCCGATCTTCCTGTCTGTCTCTGTCCAGCTGCTGATAACCTATCAGCCTACAAACACCGCAGAAAGATAGATAATGTACGAGTAACTTTAATAGAAGCTAAAATCATAAATAATCGGTCACATTACCTGCTAGCTAGAGGCCACGCAATAACATCCACCGCAGGAGGACAGAAATTTCTAAATCTGTGGTAAATCCATGAAATGACCAACGGAAAACACCCAGCTACGTCGCACCTCCCCCTCCTCGAAGCATCGCACAAGGACCTATACGTCCATGCAAGCACGACACTTCCCCAACACAGCGCCGCACACTCATCAAAATCGCTCAGGAGTGGAACCCAACGAATGTGCACTAGATTGTTGGATGTGTCGGGCAACAAGTAACCTCCTATGAATAGCAGGATGTAGCACCTGGCATATTGCCTCAGCGTATGATCATCAGCATTAGCCGACATCTGGTCAAGCCTCTCCCGCAACCACCTCATGCGGATCACAAAACAACCCTCCTCTCATGATGAACGGGCGGTGGTCGTGCCCCCAGTAACTGCTCGACCATGTCTCATGGCTCAGTATGATAATGTCTGACGAAGTCTTGCAGACATCCCGCCACCGGCGCACCGTTCGTGCGCAGACCTAAGTGATATGCCACATCTTGGAGGGTGATGGTGCACTCGCCCCACGGGAGGTGGAAGGTGTGGGTCGGGTCTCCAGCGCTCTACGAACGCGGAGAGGAGGGCAGCGTCGAAGCAAAAGTCACGCAGCTGCACTGCGTGATCAAAACCCGCCTGCCTGATATATTGCATCAACGGAGGAGGTGGAGGCATCATGAATACACACCGCCTAGGCAAGAGCACACGCTCCCTCTGTATGCACAAAACCATATCTTTATTCAGTCACAATTCCATACAGAAATACTATCTAAAATAAACTATTAACGCCACATAAATAATTATGTCATGCCGTACATGCATTTTCAAAACTAATTCAAAAAACTATTTAAGATATTAAAAGATGCACCGACATGTTTATAAATAAAAAATCTATTAGCACATCTTGATTACTACATAAAAAAATAAATTCACGGCTCAAGAGAAATAATAATTATATTACTAAATCATTAAATTACAAAATTACAAATTCACTAAGTTACTAAATTAATAAATTAATAACTAATGCTTTACTAGATAACTACTACTAAATAACTACTACTAAATACTAAATAACTATTAACTACAAACTAATAAATTACTAACTTACGAAATTACTATCTGCTACTAAATAATTATATTACTAAATTCTTAATTACTGCTTTACTAAATATTATGAATTAAAAAATGACTAATTATTACTTTAATATTTCGTATATTCCAAATAAATTAATATAACATCAACTAATTAAGAAATATTATTAACCAATATAGCCGCATCCACTACATTAAAAAATTACTAATTGTTGCTTTACTACATGTTATACTAATAATATTATTATACAGATAACATTACACACTATTAGCAAATACTATATTAATAATTACTACTTAATATATTACAAATTAATATAATGTAACATAATTACAATTCATGCATCCATAAAAAAGGTTGCTAATCAACACAAAACTAACTAGTCTAATGCATACATTAATTAAGAAATATCTTCGTTACACGTGCCTGTGTGTGAAGTACTCCTGTGATGTGCCATGAGCGGTTCAGTTTATACAAACCATTCGGATTTGCGGCACCCAGCTCGTTCTGTTGAGCCCCATCACCTGCTGCTCTTCTCCCCCTGCCACTGCCTTCCGCAGACATGCTCAACCACATTGCCTAGCACTAAAAGAAAGAAGAGAATTGAGATAAGAGTGTGGAAATAAATAAAGAAATAAGGGTTTTGGAGTGGAAAGATAGGAGAGATGGTTTGAGAGTGGCGAAAGTGAGCTGCGGGTTCACGCAGGTTATATATGCGTTGTCATAACACGGGCTAGGCTCCATTAGGATATGCAACACGGGCTAGGATCCGTTTACATTGCAACACGGGCTACAGTCCGTTATGTTGCTAACATGGGTCACGTTGGCCAAATTTACCAACACGGGCTACATAGCCTCGTGTTTTGCATCACGTGAGGGACATGCCCGTGTTAAGGTCATCCAACCAAAAAAATAGCATAACACGGGCCAGAAAATACCGTGTTACCTAAAAACAAGAAAACACAATTAGGTAGCCCGTTTTGTGTAACAGCAACCTAAATTTGTAATAAGCTGGGTTCGTGTGCATTTGGGTAATTAAGGTATTTAAATTATTTAAATAAAAAAAATCCTATTTTGGTTTCATATATTGCCATTGAGACCAGATTAATTGTCGTAGTTGATATAGCTTTGAAGTCTAAGTTTTGGTTGGTTGGGATATAGCAAAATTTAGTTTTGATTGTTCGATAAGTGTATCAGTACACTTTTATGTCGAAAGTACTTAATGTAAAGTGAAAACTAACTATTTAAGAATTTTTCTCCCATGTTTATGTTTGGTTGTTTGAGTTTGAGAAGTAATTTTAAAAGCATGAAAAAATTGCTAAACATGTGTTGAATATTGTGCATCATTTTTTATTCCTCAAAATTTATTTGAGGTGTTTAAAGTAAGGAAAAGTCATTTGTAATGGTATGGATATATGCAAAAGGTTTGCATTTATGATTTGTAATGTTTTATTGTTATCACAACAAAGAGATATAAAAACTTAGAATTATTTTTTAATTGTTTTGAATGATTTTTATATTGTGTTAAATGTCTTTATAACAAAGTTGTTGATGAAAAAATTGTTGTAGATGGTAGTCTCCAAGAGTGATCTAATTACTACTTAAGTTGTGACTAAAGTTGTTTTATATAAAAAGAAGTGATAACATGTATTCTTTAAATATATGTTTTGATTTTGTGCTTTTTTATTTGTTGTATTTGGATGATAATAATTTGTATAACTTCTATATAGTATATATCTATAAATTTTTTCTAGAATTCTCCTTTCGATAATAATTGGTATAATCTGGGCTAATATTAGTCCATCAAGTTGGAAACAAAGTTTTTTTTTTAAATTACTCAGGAACAAAAATTTGAATAGGGAATGTAAATTTGGACTTAGTTAGAAGGATTTATGTAAAGCATATTATTTGTAGAAAGATATGTTTGTACATTTCAAATTGTGTCTACCAGGAATCATCTTATTAGAGCTATTATAATGTGTATTGTAAATATACTTTAGATGGTAAATAAGGACGAAACAAGCAAACAAGTCAGCAGAGTGTAGTCCATTCAATTTGTGGATTTGTGATGATTTTTCCATAGAAAATCATAAAACAGCAATTGGTGATACTTTACTTATGGCTATGATTTTGCTATTCTTTTTCTTTGTGAGATGATTGATGCAGGTAGCTTGGTGGAGGCTAAAATCGTGGCTATCCAATGTGTAATACAATGTACGATGGAAAAATCAAGGGGAAGTGTGTAAGAAATTAATTTTGTGGTAGCCAACCATAAAATCATAAATTGGGGGGCAAACCATAATGTATCTGAATGGAGTCTTAATTTTGAAAAAAAAAATAGATTCCTTAATCTTATGCAGGAATTTGGGAACTTAAAGCTAATCCATCGATCTTTCAAGAATTATAGATACTATTAATGATGGAAGGACTTTGGCTTTCAAAGAAACGGCACAGAACCTATTTTGGGTGGATAATAGGTGATTGCATAGGTACTTTAATATCGTGGAGTCAAAATCACATACAAATTGATTCTATTGGTCTTGATGGCAATACTTCAGCCTTGCTGTAATGTTATAAGTTGGAGCCGCTGTTTTGTAATGATTGGTGTGGTAATGATTAGGAAGTTTGATAGTAGTATATGGGTGGAGTTGGAGATTTAATATTATGGAAGTAGTAGTTTGAATGTTTCATTGTTTTGTTTCGCACTTAGGCTACATGTAGCCAAACTCTCCCAATTAGTTTGTGAACTCTCTTAACTAATAAAAAAATGGTAAATGGTGAACTATGATTTGATTAAGTTGTGAATCAATTAACACTTTTATGCAAGTTTAAAAGTTAAGTACTATTTTGATCCTATAGTTTTAACCAAAAATCAAAATTGCCCTTAAGTTTTTCAAAAAAATTAAAAAGTATGTCTAATATTTATCTTATATTTTAAAATAGATCCTCCATATCAAAATTAAATTTTTAATAATAAAATTACCTATTAAATTGTATCAATGACTTTCCTTTCTATAGAAATCACTACTAACCATCACAAATTTTTTAATAAATATTTTTTATCTTTCGAATAAATCTAAAAAATTAATTTTTTAACTTGTGATTCAACTAAATTAATGTTGGATTTCAAAAGAGTTCTGCCTTGGAGATATTATTATAGTTATTATGTGGAGGAAAGTAATAGTGGTAAAAGTAATGTAATTAATTTAAGGGACAATCTTATCATTAAATAAAAAAATTGTGAGCGAAAGATAAGGAGTGTTGAAATAATAGCGAAGAGTCAATTTCTTTCCGCACTCAAACAATAAAGGTGGAGTTTTTGTACTTAAGTGTTCTCTTTATGTAATTCCATGACTTCCAAGGAGAAAAAAAAAAAGAAATCTACTAAGAAAAATAACATGTTAATATTCAGCTAAACCTAAGAAAAAAAGTTGAATATTTGCATTTTAATTTAGAGACATATGATTTGGTTTCCTTTATTTTGTTTATTTGTCGGACAAAGGGTCAAAAATATACATGAATTATTATACGGTGGATAAAAATACACATGAATTTTTTTAATGATCCAAATGTACACATGAATTTTTTAATGACCCAAATGTACAATAAAAAATTTATCGTTGGACAAAAGTATACATGAATTTAAAATGTTATCTTTTTCATAATTGTTCTATTTTAATATATAATGACTTGCTTAAAGTTGTATATTTCTGCTTTTTACTTGTTTTAAGGCTTATATCTATTGAATGTCAATTCTGATTTCAGGGATGTTAATAACTTTCCGTTCTATTAGAGAATAATATATTACATAAATTTGATTGTTCTTTGGACCTTTTCTATAGATTATATTGATTATACAATGATTGGTAATTGAAATAATTGACAAATATCTATTATCTTATCAAAAATTAGTCCAATTTATTTTGTCATTCTAATTATTTGATTTGTCTTGAATAATCATCTATATTTACTAAATTAGATGAGTGTTTCATTTTTAGTTAAAAGCAATTAACTTTTGGTTTTTTTTTAAAAAAAAATTTGGATAATCATTCTCATGTGTAATTTGTTTTGAAATATTATTCTCACTCACTGTTAATAAATCTACAATGTTAATAAAAGGTAAAAAATAGCGAAATGTATCAAATATAAGGTATGTTTTTTTTCATTCGTGATTGTTTTCACTTATTATGTTATTGTTGTTTGTATTAATAATATATGAATATAACCATTTTTTCTCTTTATCTTTCCATTGTTTTAAATAGGTATTAGGGTTGGGGAAATTTGAGGTAAAGCTTAATACAACTTTACTAACAAATGATCGAATTGTGAGTAATTATATATTCTTTTGTATTTTATTAAAGTTTAATTTTAAAATTTCATGGCTTAATAATATTCTTAATATGTTGGTCTCAGTATTTGGCAAGCGAATTTGTAAGATATATATAATACATGTCGGATTGGAGATAGTCGTAAGTGGAAAGTAATTGGTGCAATGAATAGCATAAAAAGGGAATTTAAATTTAAATTAATTAATGGTGATAATTAAGGCAAAGAATACAAATTTGAAGTTGCTTGAAGTAAGTTTTCTAAGTTTATGTTATTAAAGAAAATCACAAATATATCTTTAAAACTATGTCAAGCATGATCATTTGATGAGAGCTACTACTATTCACAAATGATTTTATAAATTTGTTTCAACTAGATTACAATACGATGTGCGTGTGTGTTTTTTTATGACTGCATAATACATATATGAAACAAACAGCTGAGAGAATTAATGATATTTGTATAATTATGGAAACAACTATGACCATCTTTTTTAATCTTATAATTTTTTATTATGTTTAAATGTTATATCATTCTTTTTCTTATATTAGATATATATTATTATGAGATTCATATAAAATATGAACTTCATAATATGATACTAGATGATTTTATTTTTTTATCAATATCAATATGATAATGATAATGATAATCAAGAATAATAATGAAAGAATAAAGATTGTATAGTGTAAATTTCTTTCTATAAAATAAAAAATATAGCAAATACAACATAGATAATATAACAATTTAATCGCAATTTGTTTTTTATGGAAAATATATTCTTCATTATTTTCTTAATTAGATATATGTACTTGTTGAAACCAAAAAATTGTTAATTTTATATTTCTTAAATAATTATAAACAAATTCTTATATATATTGTAAGTTGTTAAGTTTTATCGATAATACTAGGTGTACATCTATTTTGTCTAATTAAATGGTTAATTTTTATACCAAACAAAAAATCTTTTCGATGTCAATTAACATAAATAATTTTTTATTTGATATCGAAATAGTTTTTTATTTATCATAGAAATAAATAATTTGGCTAAACTTAATTGGTAAAATATGTGTACGTTTAGAATTATTATTTTTTCTTATATAAATGCTATATAAAGAAAAGTAACTAATTTTGTCATGATTCAACTATTTAAATTAATATTATTTTTTATTTTTATGATTTATTTGTTTATTAATTTCTGTGAAACAACTTGTTTTTCTTATTTTTCCCATATGGCAATAACAAAAACAATATGAATTATTTTTAATAAAAAATAGTATGATAATATAACTTAAAAATTCAAGAGTATGCAAAACATGATAATAAAAATTTTATGTTTAAAAATACAAAAATATAATCCGTGCAATAGCACGGCTTAATGCTAGTAGTTATTTAAACTTAAAAATTGCGTTGTAATAACCTTTTTTTACTAATACACAATACAATTGATTTAATATGATATTCTATTAATTAATTTGTGGTTCATAAATTGATAATTGCAATAATATTCATCGTGTTGTATTTTTGTGTTTCACGTAATTAATTTTGGGTAAAATAAATTTAAAAATTATTTCAAATTAAAAAGGATAAAATGTCTCTTTTCTAAACATGTGTTATTCATTTTGTTTTTTATACTATTTTGTTTTTGGTTTTTAATGATATAATATTGGTGTTATTGTGTATTTCTTTTCAAGGGAAAATAGGAATCTCAAATACAACATACAACTCTGTATTGATGATCAATACTGATTTGAAAGAAGTTATAAAATTTAGACAGAGATATGATATTTTTTTTAATCATTGTAGCTAACTTTAAAAATATTTTTATTAAAATTACATACATTGTTGCATCTTTGTAATAAATTTTTTAATTTTACTTCTTTAAAATATAGGATTATGGGTATTGAAGTTGGAATACCATCTCGAGTAGTACAAATTGAGAAAAAAGCTCCTTATTTAATGGATGATGATTTCCTAAACACTACCTCGTACAAAACTATTTCTGAGATTAAGGATCTTACAGAGGTCGTTTTACACTTTATTTACATTTTAAAATTTCAGTATACCAGATAAGAATTTAAATCATATAAAATAGATGGTGACACTATTATTTTTTGTTTGATTTGTGGTATTTCATAAAACAATTTGTGTTACCATTGGAATAGTGAAGGATTTTACTTTAGGTAAGTCTTGGTGGTATAAGGGTTGCAACAATTGTCTAAGTGCTGTTTGTAAGACACTTCTTTTTTTATAGGGATCCAATTTCCTTGTTGGCAATGTCGAAAGGGTTATTGGGTTCCTTTGAGCATCCTCTTTGGAGTCGAGAATAAATTGAACTTTCAAAAAAAATTGTCTAAATGCTGTGAAAGAAGATGGGGATACTTACAAATGTCCTAGTTACCAATGGAAAGCAGATACTTTTACTCCAAAGTATGTATTCTTTGTGAACTAAGTCATGAAAAACATATTTGGATAATAATACTGATTATAGAATTTGTCATTTTTTCTGATGAAGATTCTTATGCATCATTCATCATGTATGAAACTATTGGAAGCGATTACTTAAATATATTTGCTTCAAACCTCAGAATAAAACATATAATGAGAGTAATAGAGAGTTGTGCTTTTTTTAAACTAAACATTTTTATTATCTCTAACTGATCGAGAAAAAAAACATGTTTATTATTATATCTAATGTGACTAGATTTTTATTGTTAAAATAATTTTATCGATTTTACTTTTCAATCCAATTCATTGTAGGGTGGAAGCAAAAATGAATTTCCTGATGATTTAGGCAAATTTAAGGATAAGACATTTCTTCTCAAGGTTTAAGTCAAGTTGGAGAACCTCAACTCTTTCCAACCCGTTTCTATCATTGTGATGAAGTTATGTCATGATGAATCCATAATCAACTCCTTCATAAAGAAGTATAATCTTGAACACGTAATTTACAATTAATCAAATTACATAACATATGAATTTTTAACTCAATGTCATTGTATCTTATTTTTTGAGATTATTTCTCAGGCTTCTTTCTTGCCAGATGTTTCTGATATGAATAACTGTATTTTTTGTCACTAAGGTTTATGATCAAAATCAAATTGGTCAGAATTGTTTTTTCTTTGTCAAAATAACCCTCAAGGTATGATTTTTGTTTGAAATGGTCCTTTTTACCATTTTACCCTTACCAATTTTTAACATTAAAAAAATAATCCTTAACCACAACCCAACGCACATCCTTCGTCTCTTTCTTCATCTTTCTCTCACACACACAAAGTCTCGGAGGCAAGGAGTCCAAGACCCAGGGTGAAGAAGAGTGTAATCGCCACAGATCAAATGCACGGCAAGATCCTCAACGGCCGCACGCTCTAGGCCTCCATCGTCGTCGACAATGGTCGCGCTCCCGAGTTCATTCATAAGTGCGCCTGCAAGGACATCGGTTGCTGCTTCGAGTGCGGCCAATTCGGACACCTCTCCTACGACTATTCCCGGAACCGCCTCGATCCTCGTCAACGTCCACCTCCTAAGCGTGGGAGGCATAAGGAGGCGACAACAGAGGTATGAGAAGGGTCGGGAGAGGCAACTAGCATGGTGGGCAAGATGAAGATGATGAGGGATTCGGTTGTTGATGGTGGTGCAGATGAGAGGCTTTTGGGGAGGAATGAGAATGTTGTTGCCAAGAAGAAAGTTGGGTACTTCAGCGATGGGAGTGATGAAGATGATGTTTGATTATGAAAAAGAAATCAGATTTAAAATGGAAAGGGGGCAATTTAAAGTTAGGTTTTGAAGTTGTGAATTCAGCTTCATTGCTGTAAGTTGATTGGAATTATGTACATGAGTAATGCATATTCCTCTTCATCTCTCTGTTCGTATTCTTTGCTTTTCGATTATGCTTTTGTTACAGATGTATACATAACTATAGAGAAGACAAAGATGTGTATTTTTTGTTCCCACTTCTAAATTCTAACTATTCGATCCTAATCTAATTATTTGGTTTGAAGTTTTATTTTTGTTTTGATATCTAATCTAATATCTCTATAGTTTGATAACAACAGATGGAAGGAAGTTTGCTAGAGGAGAAGCATTGGTATTTCCACAAAATTCCAACTGCAATGGTGTTTGCTGCTCTATAGGAAGTTATGATACATTTTTTTTTGTTGCTGTTGAATTTGTTGTGTAGATATGCTTAATTATTAAAAAATTAAATCAAAAGGGAAAAATGGTCAAAAAGGACGATTTTAAACACAAATAAAACCTTAAGGACTATTCTGACAAAGAAATAAGGATCGTGACTAATTTGATTTTGACCATAAATCTTAGTGGCTAAAAGTACAGTTATCCCTTTCTGATATGACAACACTTCAAATTTATTATTCGTATACGAATAAGGTAAATATTTTTTTATTTTTTTAAAGGTAAACATGATTTCAACATATTATTAGTATTTTTTTAATAATTGATTAATTTTTTTAATAAACATATTGTTTAAAAAAAGTCGAACGTCAAATGTTAATTGACATTTGAGGTTCCACGGTATACAAATGTCAAAAACTTATACATTCCCAATATTATTTTTTGTCACTTGATAAGAATGAATCTTAGTTTAACAATTTAGTAACGTATTCATAACTAAATGGAAACATGTGCACACACAAACTAATAAAAAAAACTCTTCATTATAATTACATACAAGTGTAGATTGTTACCATTTTTTAACGTAAGAATTTTATTTATTGAAAAAAAATGTTGTGCTTTTGTCAGTTAGATAATTTATTGATAATTGAACCTTGATTGTCTCATGTATTATTTTAGGATACTTTTGAAGTTCCTGCAATTGCTGCTCAAAATTCAAAAAATTTTAAGGTTAAAAGCCATAATTTTTACAAAATTAATATTAATATGCAAACATTGAATCATAATGAAAAACACTGAATTTAATTTTTGTTTGTTCCTTTTATTTTTCTATTTTATTTACTTTTTATAGGATGATAAATCACATATGGATGATCATGAGTCTTCTAAGAGTGGGTTTGGTAACTCGAAAAGTTAAGGAGCTTTTACTCCTGACTTTTGAGAGACAGGGTGCTTTTGAGAGCACTTGCCGAGTAGCTTTTCAAAGCTGGCTCTGGCTCTTCAAAAAGCAAAATGACATTTTAACCTTAAATTTTAATAAAAATCATTTTTATTAAAATAGCGCCAAAAGGCTCCGATAGTACTTTCAAGCCCACCCGATAGTGGCGAGAACAGACTATTTGTAAAAGAGACAACCCTAAATAGCGTCGTGCACATTGGCAAATTGCAACAATCTCAGGGAAAATCCCGGAAGGAGGAAACCTCCCATCTAAGAAAGCAGCCAAAAAGAAGTCGGAACTCGTGCATGGCTATCGAAGTAAGGTCGATAGCCCTAGCCAGCAAACTACCCCCTAGGATAACTTTCTCCTCAGAAGAGATCAAGCAAACAACCGACAATAGGAACAAATCGCTAGTGATTTCCGTAGTCACGATTGACACTATAATCGGAAGTGTGTTCATAGACCAAAGAAGGTTAACCAATATTCTATTTCGGAGATGGTTTGACGCACTTGGACTCACGGAGAAAGACTTAGAGGCCCATTCCGACGACTTAGTTAGATGTTCCGGAAAGAGATTAACCCCAGATAGCTTCGTCACTTTGTGGTTCAGCATCAGGAACTCTCCAGATACAAGGAACATGAAAGGCAGAGAGTTAGTGGTAAGTCACAATTCTGCATACAATGAAATACTAGGAAGGTCCACCACGTATAAGGTCGGAATCATCATGAGTACATCCATCCTCACCAGGAAATTCATCACTGATGATAGAGAGGATGAAGCCCTCAGAGATGATAAATCGAAAGCAGAAAGGTGTCATATCACCATAATGCACGATTCCAAAGATTAGCTACCAAAGCCGGAAACGGCTGGCGGAATCCATCTCGCTGACTTAGAACCACCCGGTAGAAAGATACCGGAAAAAACACAGCCAGCGAGAGAGCTGAAAAAATTCAAATTGAGCCAGAAGACGTACAGGCTACAATGAAAGCAAAAAACAAAAAACATAGCGGAAGAAGTGAAAGTGCATCTAACTCACTTCTTAAAAAGGAACATGGATTTGTTTGCTTGGACAGTAGCCGACATGCCAGGAATAGACCCAAATTCCTCCAACCACAATCTGTCCGACTTCCCGGAAACAAACCGGTAGCACAAAAGTGGCGGCGTATGAACCCGAAAAAGCCTCTAAAGTAAGGAAGCAAGTGTAGAACCTACCAAAGGCTCATGGATAAGGTGTTCAAAGATCCAATAGGAGGCATATTAGAAGTATGCGTGGACGACATACTCGTTAAGTCAAAGGCTAAAGAAAACTTCATCCCAAACTTAAAGAAAGTTTTCAGCAAACTCAGGAAACCCTAGATGCGGCTCAACCCAGCAAAGTGCAGCTTCACGGTTGAAGCCAGAAAATTCATCGGCTACATGTTAACCGGTCGAGGAATTGAGGTTAACCCAAAGAGATGTCAAGCCATCATCTCTATGAAGCAGTCGGAATCATTAAAAGAAATGCAAAGCCTAAAGCGGATGGCTGACAACACTCTCAAGATTCCTAACAACCTCTGCAATAAAAGCAGCACCGTTGTTCAAACTCGTGAAGAAAGAAGCAGAGTTCAAGTAGATAGACGAATGCGAAAGAGCTTTCAAAAAGCTTTAGAAACTACTTGGTGGGACCACCAACCTTGATAAAGGCAGAAGAAGGAAAACCTCTTGTTCTCTACTTGGCCACCACAAAAGAAGCAGTGGTTGGAGCACTAGTAAAAATCCCTCGCAAGAAGAGAGAGATTAAAAAAAAAAGAAGAGAAGTAATGAACCCCAAGAGAGTTTGTTAACCAAGTCTCTCAAGGTTCAGGGGGCAAATAAGTGCCATCATTACTATGACATGTCAGCAAAAGGAAAACATGAACGTCTCCTTAAAAATCAAGCAAATCAAACAACCACACGTAACACTTCACCCCAGGAATAAAAATACATTAACTTCCGAAGAAGGTTACATGTAACTACCCGGAAAAAAGGTTGTTCGCGTCTACATAGAAGAAAAAAAAAAGGTACCTTCCGAGAAAAGGTTAATAAAGCCGCTCGGAAGGAAAGCCATGAACACTTTCGAGAAAAGCACACTCCAAAAAGGTATTATCAAAATTTCCCGGAAAAAAGGCACTAACATCTTCCTAGAGGAACGTTAAATGCCTTCCGGAAGACCGTGAAGAGAAACAAGCAAAGTACCCGGAAGCTTTGAATAAAAAAGCAAATAATTACTTAGAAGAATGGACAACGCCCACCCTCCCGAGTGGGGGCAATGTTACGGACCGGCCCCCAGGTTCCAATCCACTTGAATAAAGGCAATAAGTAATAAGGCCCACAGAGGAGAAATCAAATCATATCTGGCAAGATATGATATGATCACGGCAGATCTCATACGTATCTCCACCACCTAACACTATATAAGCAGGGGGCAACACCCCCTCAAGGTACGCATTCTCTAAATCCTACCCCCCATATTTGACCTAGAGCTCCATAATCCTAATTTTGGACATCTAGGGCTATTCTTCACATACATCAATCCCCTTTCTCGGCAATAGCTCTTGGACTCTTCCAGGTGCTTCGCCCCTCGGAAGGCACATTCTCTCTATCTTGTTCTCTTTGTCTAGTCCCTCACACTCGAAAGTCCTTTGGACAATCGTTAAGTATTCCCGTACTTAACACCAACCACTATATGTGTAGCTCCTGCTTATTGAGAGTCAATTTTAGGATGTTTTACCAAATGACTATGCGATGGCTCTCCGAAAGCTGCTTTTTGAGAGCCCAAAAAGCTCAGCCGCTTTTTGAGAGCACAACATTACCAAATCGGCCCTAAGACTATAACACCAAGTAAGACTGGAGACAATACAAATTCTCTTAATAAGAATGGCTCAAGTGATGAAGTTCATGATGAAATTACGAAGTTGCATGCGGCAAACATAAAGTAGCTATGAACCCTGCTCATCTTTATGCAGACGAACCAACAACAACTTCTGACAGTGTTTTTGAGATTGCTGAGAGTGGAAATTGGATCTCACAACCGACCCAACTTAATATGAAAGATTACAATATGTCCACAACAAAAATGAGGAAGGTTGTCAAGAAAAGTTAAAGAAGATAAAATATGTGCAGGGTTGCATTTTTAAACAAATTGGATTATTATCAAGTTCTTTTTTTAATTATTAAACTATCTTATGGGTGTGTTAAGTTTAATGTTGGATTTTTTTCCCATTGTTTTTATGCAACTCTTAAAAATTTAAGAATTTTGATGTTTAGCATAGAGGTATTATTTTATTATTGCTATCCATTATATATTTCCTTGCAATACTACTTAAAAATTATGCATTGGCCGTTTTTTAAACAAATTTTCAAAAATAATTTGATGTCTACTTTTTTTAATTATGCTATTGAAATTTTGTCAAAGAATAAATTTTTTTTAAAAAAAAATCTTTGTGTTGTAGTAAGCAATATGAGCTTTTTCATAGTACCGAAAAACTATTTAAAGAACTAATCATATAAAGAAGGAACAATAATACTTTCCATTGGTAAAGTATATCTTTTTACAAAGAAATTGGAAATATTAAAAAGAAAATATTTTTAGTTGCAAAAAAATATAAATTTTTTGGGCAAACTTATACGCACAATTGATCTTTCTAAATAGATTGCATAAAAAAATAAATTAAATAATTATTAAACAATGTGTTATTGTGCTATAAGAAATTCATTTGTTAGATAATATTATTTGATTCGGTTTTGCTAGGTGTACACATAAAACACATGAAACACATAAATCTTTCTCACTTGAGGGAGTGATTAATTAGGATGTGTTTGTGTGTTTTATGTGTACACCAATATTAATATTACTACACATTACATATTTCGTTGCAATACTACTTAATAATTAAGCATTGCCTATTTTTTGTACAAATATTAAAAAATAATTTATTATGTCTACTATTTTTAATTATGCTATTTCAATTTTGTCAGAGATTGAAAATAAAAAAAAATAATACCTTTTTAGTAACAAACAGTATGAATCTTTTTCGTGTTTCCAAAAATTTCTTAAAAATTGAGCTATTGAAATAAAGAATGAGCTAAGAAAAACATTATAAATAAAGATATAATTAATTATAAAATGCACGAAAAAATTAAAAAATACTAATTTATTATGATTTTTTAAATGATTCAATTATCTTTCTTACCTTAATATTTTAGGAAAAAGCATAAGATGGTATATCTTTAGTTTTTAGAAAATTCATTTTAATATTTTTGAAAATCACACAAGTTATATGTAAATCCCGCATAATTAATAACTCGAGTTAATTAGTTAATCAGTAATTAATTGATTATATTAGGGATAATTAAATAGAGCCCCAACTAGGATAAATATTAAAGACCTCAGAATTTGGGAATTTCGCTGGAATATTTGGATTCAGCGAATTTTTCTGAGTGAAAATGAGTAGCCCATCGCCGAAGACTACGTGGTAACCCAGACTTAAAATAGGATGACAGCACCGACTTAGGACAGTCGAGAACAACATAAAATGGAAATAAAAATATAGAAACGCTCATAAAATTATTTGGGGCACGAACGCAAACACATATCTTAAAGATTTTGGCCCAAAGTTGGGCCAATGTACGAAACTACCAAAATGCCCCTCATTAAATGACTTATGGGCTGAAGCCCTTTCCTTCCATTCGTTCATTCTTCTCTTAGAAGAAGAGAGAAAGGAAACAAGAAAGAAAGAAAGCACTATTCACAATCTCCTTCAATCCTCAATAACTTTTGATCCGGAGCTCCGATTGACGCACCGTTTGTGGTTACGCGAAGCTTGTTCAATCCTCTTCGATTCTATACTAACATTAAGGTATGGAATTCAAATTTAGCCCTCCATTTCGGGTGCCCTTATGATCCACGAAAATGAGATTTTGTAACCTTGTAGAATTCTTGAGTTTTCATGGTATAGGTGGTGTCTTAGTTTGGTTTTGAGCTGGAAATCAGAACCCATAACATTGGTTTCAGGTGAGAGCTTTCAAATCATTTATTCATGAAATTTGGCATGAACTCTAATTGGGATTTTGTGGAAATTATGTGATATAGAGTGAAGATTAGTGAATTGGAGGATTAGAAAGCTTATAGATGATATGGGCGAACTCAATGGAGTGATAGGTAGCTGAAACTTGGCCTTGGAAGCTCAATTTGGGTGAATGAGGAATTGGAGTACATGAGTACAAAGGTGTAATTGAGCGTTGAATCAAAGTACGGTTTAAGCTTCATGAATATAACATGTAATATGGCATGATGTCCTAGGTTAGTTGCATCTAGAATAACCTTCCTTCATTTTAGATGAATATATGAATGTTAATATGAATGCAAATCACTAATAATGGCCTTAGAACATAAAGGTTCAAGATATCTAGTAATGAAAACAAGGTGAGACAAGTAAGGGTATTGATGATTGAAAGTAAAGATAGGTGATTAGTGTATCCATGCATGAGTTGTGTAACTTGAGATGATTTCATGATAAGGAGTAGTTGAATTATTGGCTTGACTATGCATGCTTGTTTTGAATGTGCTTACAAATGGTTGAAAATGGTTTGGAAATGATTTTAAGAAGAAAGTGATGTTTTGCAAGTTTTGGTGAAAATGGGTTTTTGGCTAACTTTGGAGAGTCCTAAGTTGATTTCTACTTTGAAGCAATGCAAGAGTTT
>JASCZI010241693.1:133286-152217 GCA_036250425.1 Stylosanthes scabra
AGTAAGTAAATCCGAAGAGCCACCTTGTAACAGAGCATTTAAAGTCAAGAAAACCCCTAATTGAAAGGAACAATAAGAACTGATTGAAGAGGAAGTAAATGAATTGAAGAAGAAGTTGCATAATAACCCTTAAGAGAGAGGACTTGAAGAAATCATCTTTTGAAAGATTAGTTGAAGTATGAGAGGAGTACCATGAGGCAATCTTAAAAGGTTCTCAGCAGAGCAAGAGAAATTGAACCTTAAAACATATTTTGATTCTTGCTTTGCTTGAGGACAAGCAAAAGATTAAGTTTGGTGTTGTGATGCGTATGCTTCTTGGGTTGTTTTTAGCTTCAATTTCTCTTAATTATTGTGATAATCTTGGTGAATTATTGTTATTAATTGATCAATCAAACAAACTTGATGTTCTTTAAGTTATGTTTGTGTTTTTAGATGATTCACTAAGAATTTTAGGTGATTAAAGACCATTTGAGAGAGATTGAAGAGATGAGAATGAAGTAGAGAAGAAAAGGAGAAATCTGGCTAAGTATCAAAGCTCACGTATAACGTGGAGAGCCACGTTATACGAGGGAATTAAATGCCAAAAACCAATTTGAGACAGAGAGTGGACGTACTACGTGACCTACGGGACGTTATACGTGAGCTATAAGCATTCAAGAAGCAATATGAGGCAGCGACGGCACGTACTACGTGCATCAATGGCGTCATACGTGGGCATTTAGGCGTTAGAAGCAAGATTTGGCAGAACCCCCACGTTATACGTGGGTGGTTCACGCTATACGTGGGGAAGCTTTGGCACTCCACGTCAGTTTTATCAAATCCATTCCAATCCAAAGTTGTTAGACCTCAATTTCATTCATTAAATCAAGGGCTTAATTGGAAGATTACAAGATATGATTGATTGAAGATTCAAGAGAAGAAGATAAGGACTTGTAACCATAAGAGATAAGATTAGGAGTAGATTAGGATTAGATTAGATTAGATTTGAATTTGATTTGATTTGTAAATAAGTTTTAGATTAGTTTTAGGAATATAAAAAGAGAGTTTTCTCTCAGCACACAGGATACCTAATAACCTAGTTAGACGTTACTTTACTTCAATTTTAGGTTTTTAGTTTTTATCATGCAAGGCTAAACTACTCCATTGTTAAGGGTGAGGAGCTCTGTTCACCCAGCATGAGGTAGTCACTATGTACATTCGTTTATTAATTCAATGAGGTATATTCAGTTATCTTCTATGCATGATTTAAGTTTTCGTTCTTCATCCCAATGGTTTAGAATCACCGAGAGGTGTTCTCTACTTGTCTAGGGCTAGATTAATAAGATCGAGAGGTCTATTGATTTATGCTAGCTGGAAATTAGATCACATAATGATTAGGTCTAACTAGAGATACTCAAGCTAATTGTTATGCAACTGAAATTCTGTGGGTTAAAATTGGATTAGAACTAGTTTGGATATAGTGACATGTAATCTAATCTAGGATCACTTTTGATACTCATAAGTGTTAGAATCGGATTTAGATCTTCATCTAGTTATTTGATTGATTGACTAAGAGATTAGCTTTTGATTAGGTAATTAGAAACTGAGTCACTAAAAGATTAGGGCTTAGTTACACTAGATTGTTGTGCTTGATAACTGAGAACCTAGAATTGATATTCGAATGTATACATTGGCCCTCAAGGGAAAACATCTCCAAAGCTCTTAACATTCCATTCCACTGATTAATTCACAAGTAATATTTCTGCACTCTGTTCTTATTTGTTTTCTTATAATTTTCGAATCATACATCATCACACTCTCAAGTTTTATTCGAATCTGCTTAGTGTAATTAAGGGATAGTATTGCTTGGTCCTTTATTCCTCGTGGGAACGATACCCACTTCACCGTGGTATTACTTGAACGATTCGGTGCACTTGCCGATTTCGAGCTATCAGTACCATAGTCTTAGAATCATCATCATCATCGTTCAAGTCACTATTTATCATCACACAACATCATTTCAAGCAAGCGAGTTCAAATACGTTTCATTATATTCGTTTCGGACAAAAACCGTCGCGTAAGAAAAGCGTTGCGATAGGACGGGGTTTTACAGCAACAAGCACTAAAATGATTCTCAAGGTGATTATGTTAAGAATTTTTCAAGAAACAGTTGAGTAAGTTCTCAGATTTGATTATGTTCAAGGGCTTGAAGCTCGGCTTTGATAGCACTTCTCCAACATTCCTGAGGTATGGCATCCCTGTAGTGTCTGGACTCGGATGTATTGGTGATGGCTAAAGACAGAGACACATTTAAAGATATCTTGATTCTATATCCAGAGCAGTGATGCCATTAACGTAATGATAGTCTGCTAGATATGCAGGAGGAGGCTGCCTAGCTCTATTGAATCTTTTAAGAATTTCTTGAGGCAAGTTCTCATTCATGTTCAGTGTCTCAATTTGAGTGTTAGATGATGATTTAAAAGTTGGGAAAACATAATCATTAAACTGAAATTTTAGAGGAGCCAATTCCTCAAGAGTGCCAATGTTATCTGTTCCAAAACATGTACAAGATGAATTATAATAATGAATGATATGTATGTGCATGTGTGAATTTAGGGGATTAGCATATGTAAATGGATCTGAATTGTGGTTGTCCACCGAAAATTGGAATTATCATTTTGTATAAATAGCTAACATTTATGGGTGCTCATGAAGTCAAGTCGGGTTCGCCCTAACTTAAGCCCGACTCTAAATATACACCAGTTCTATTTTTTAGATCATAATTCGACCTTAGACCTGATAAAATCTCACCACGTTTGGGCCGAGTGAAAATCTAGTCGATGATATCAACATCGACAAGAACAACATCAACTTCTATTAATATAAACTAAGTATTTATGTTCCTAATTTCAGCATAAAATCAACATTTCTAATATTAATATTAAGATAGATCAACATTAATATTAATTTCAACAAAAATAATTGTAGTTTTGTATAATTAGCTAAAGAATACAAGTTGCAAAATTTAAACCTCCGAAAAAAAAGTAGTCCATGTGCAAATAAATATGATACAACAAGCCACTAAAAGGACCTCCAGCTTTAGTTTAAAAACATAAACAAGGAAAAATTACAGGATTTTTTTAAAAAATAAATTAAATAAATATTACATTTATCAATATGGACACGGATTTAAAAATTTACAATTTTGGTGCATGTTACTTAACATGGGCTTGGCACTAAAGTGTTGGCAACATGCATGTGTCAGCACCGTGATAACTCACAACTCCATTTGGCAAACCTTAACATGTACTAGGCTAGCCCAATATATATAACATGCTTCTGGCTAGCCTGTGTTATGACTTTGGCTTTATGTTATCACGCGTTTTGTTAGCCCGTGTTAACCTCTCTTCACGTAAATAGTTGTGTCCCACTCCAACAACATTATTTCTCATTCTATTTCACTTTCTTCAACCAAGGTATTACCAAGGTTCAGAGAACCGGACCGATCACTGAACCGATGGAGTGACTGGTTCAAAGGTTTAGAGGTTCGACCGGGATCGAACCGTGGTCGGACCGTTTACTTAAATATATAATAAAATACTTTAAAATTATTATAAAATTATTTAAAGTATAATATTATTAATTTTTAATTAAAAAACTAAAAAAACCGGTCCTATTTGATCGGTTCACGATTTTTGACCGGTTTTGACCAGTCTGCTGCCAACCGGTTTTCACATGTGAACCGAACCGGACAAAGGACCGATTTTCGATTTTTCCGGTCGAACCAGCCAGTCTGGTCCGGTTTTCAGAACACTGGGTGTTACATAACATGATCATGTATAGTCCATCTTAGCAGAACATAGTAGCTACATGAAGAAGTAGATGTCATATAATAACGTCTACATGAAGAAGTAGATAGCAAGAAAGAGCATGACAGATGCGCGAAGAAGTAGATATAGTGTCTTTGCTATATATAGATGTCGCAGTTTAGTAGTTCATTTTTCATAAATATTTAAGTGCACATAATGGTTATTGTTACAAAACCCAAAATAATGTAAGAGCATATGAATTATAGTTATCATGGGGTCATGGCAATGAAAATAATGGCGGAGCTAGGCTACTTTTTAGTGAGGCCAAATTTTTTAAAGAGTTAAAAAATTGATTTTTTTTTATTATGGTATCATATATTTTTAAATATTTGTTATTATTTTACAGTGATATTAAATAATTTATCAATATATTTATCAATTATAATATATACATATATATATATATACAAATTAATCATTTATATAAAAAATCATCTACCAACTCAGTTATTAGTATAAAATTATTTTATTTCAATAAAATGGATCAAAGTATAATTTTTAAGAAGTGCCAAAGTTAAAATTATAGAAAATTTATTTCTAGTTTTTTAAGGTTTAGGGGGTCATTGCCCCCTTTACCAAGGCGTAACTCATCCCTGAAATGGGAATATATAGTCTAAGACATATCATATATTCATATTATGGTTCAATCAAACAACTATTTTATCTTTTAAAGAGCATTAGTTGTAATATGAAAAAAAAATAGACCATATATTTTAATTTATTCTAACTATAATTTAATTATTAATATTAAAAGACATACATCTATCATTCTCTTTCTTGCTATCTACTTCTTCATGTAGCTGCCATGCTCTGCTAACACGAGCTATACATGATCATGTTGTGTAATACAATGGTTAAAAAAGCGGAATAGAATGAGAAATAATGTTGCTGAAGTGAGACATAACTATTTACATGAGAAGGCTAATACGGGCTAGCCAAATGCCTGATAACATAAAGTCATAACACGGGCTATGTAGTAGTGTGATTATAACACGGGCTAGCCATCAGCATGTTATATATATTGGGCTAACCTAGCCCGTGTTAAGGTCTGTCAAATGGGGTTGTGGCTTATCATATAGCTCAACTTATCATCCATAACCTCTTCATTACCGTCACCATCACCAACAGCTAGGGGTGTGCGCGGATCGAATCGGATCAGATTTGAAAAAATCTCGATCCGATCCGTACAATTTTCATCGGATCGGATACGATATCCGCATTTTTAGCCTCCGGATCGGATCGGATTGCGGATCCATCGGCTAAGAATAAAAAGAATTAAAAAAAACCAATTTCAAGAGAGAAAAATGAAAAATATAATCATACAAAGCACATTTTTCAACTTATTTTCTTATATAACATTAAATCAACAAACGCAAAATAATAAAAATTAAAAATAACAAACATACATTAAAAAAATTCATATAAAAATCATAAAAACATGTATTATTATTATATATTTTTATTATTTATTTATTAATATGCGGATCCGCGGATATGTGGATCGGATCCGCGGATGAGCACTTGATATCCGGATCCGTATTTGTTAACGTGTGGATCGAATCCGATCCGATCCGATCCGATGATTGTGCGGATCTGATTCGGTCCATGCACACCCCTACTAACAGCAGCATCACCTCACTTCAACAACAACCACCACAACAACGGTAACAGCGCCATTTCCCGGCGACCAGAACAGAGCAGCGGTGGCTAGGGATTTTGGTGACGGGAAATAATCCAGTGACAGCGGCGACAGCAAGAGAACTCACGGCAGTCACAACGCCATGGAAACTAGCCACCACCATCGTGTTCCTCTTTGTATGGTAGTGTTCTTCGACGACGGCGAGCCCCAACAACCACTACGGAACGACGACCTCAGTGGAGGATGGTGGTGGCTTCCCCCCTTGCTCTGCCGGCAAACCGGCGACGTCTTCTCTCTCTTCTAACTTTGTTTCTCATCTTCGAAGAACCAGTGACGACGACAGCGACCATATGACGAAGCTGACGACGACGTCGATGATGGTGAAGCTCAGCGACGACATGGCAGTACAGACCCTTCCCCCTTTTGCGTCGCATCCTCCCATATCTCTGCCTCTCGCCCTTCGGACTCCCTCACTCTGTTTCACCTTGTTTCCCTTCAAAGCGGCGGCACCCAGGATAGGTGTTTTTGGGGTTTGGGTTTCTCTCTTAGGCTCCCATTGACTCTATATATAGGTGGTTCTCTATACTTATTCGAGGAATAATATACCATCTAGCCTTAAAATTAACTCTCCCACAAGACAATAATTGCTTTTAATTATTTTTGGTATTAATATTATTGAATTTTATTATATACTAATATACACCGGGCTATCTGGTCGGGATCGGGTGATCCAAGACTTGGCCCAGTCGCAATTTCGAAAACTACCAGGTTATATTGAAGTCGAGTCACTTTGAAGCCGGTCCACTTTAAAATCCGGCAAAAAATTATCAAAATTTCATTGGGTCCTGGTTGGGTCTTTGGGTCCAGCGGGAGTTTAACACAAGTACAATAGTAAACCCATTATACTTGTGTTGTTTGTTATTTATACAAGAGTTATTTATACACAAGTATTGTACTCTAGGAGTACAGTTAATAGAAATAGAAGTTTGTAAAGATAGATGAATTTTGGATTATGATAAAGAAGTGTAGCTTAAAAAAACGGAATTACATATATAAATAGGAATAAAGAATCACACAACTAAGATCACACACCAACACAACTATTTTGGTAGAGAGCAAGAATCATATTGAATCAACGGTATATTCAGGAGAAGAAGATTCTGCAGAAAAAATGTTGAACAATCCATCATAATTGCATGAACAATGAGCGAAAGCTCTAAGTTGTTTACACTGTAATGGATGGAAGAGAAAATACAGAGCAGCAAAAAGAGATTTTGAGGTTCTAACTTACAGAAGACTAATAAACTCATCACATATACCAACTAAGCTAACTAATTAGAATAATGCAACAAAATATAAGAATAAAATATTCAATACTCTCCAATTGGGACATTTGGCATGAGAGACGTAGCCATATTTTACTTAAAAAATAAAAACAAAAAAAATAATTCAATTCACCTCAATTGTGAAATTGTGAAACATCGTTTTTATCCCCAAAGTTTTATACACATTCTCGGTTCTTTTCTTACTTTCTTCCACCAAAATAGTCAAATAACATGTGAGTCTACCCTGACGGGAATAAGAAAAAAGGGTAAATTTTCAACTACATATATTACGTGCTAAATAAATTTAGAATTAGCATATACAAATGGATCTGAATTGTGGTTGTCCATTGAAATATTAGGATTATCATTTTGTATAAATAGCTAACAGTGAGTAATTTCTGTATTGAACGAATATCACCCACTGTAATTATTATATTATTAGCTATTTATACAAAATTCACTATTCTATTAAGATAATCAAAATAACCACTATTCCTAATGTTATTTACTAAGATATCTTTTTCGTGTATTTTAGGAATATAATATTCTAATACTTATAGTTAATAGAAATAAAGGTTTGCGAAGATAAACGGATTTTGGATTATAATAAAGAAGTGAAACTTAAAAAAGTAATTGGACAAAAATACACACGAAAATTTTAAAGGGGACAAAAATACACATGAAAATTTTAAAATTGAAAATGTACATATGAAAGATGGTAAACCATGGACAAAAGTACCACTCTGTGAGTGGAGCTCCGTTTTCGTTAAGAACTTTGTCCACGTGTCAGTTAGTGTTGATTACATGGCGTTGTGTCATCTAAATTTAGGGTTTGTGATGTGAAAAATCTCAAGTCTAACCAAAAAAAATTAAAATAAAAAATTACATAAAACACATAAATTACTATTGTGAACCTAAGTTCTCGTTAACCCTAATTGCAGTTAAATTTGACTTTACCCAAAGCAGGGAAATTTGGGTTAATGCTTTGCCACCCAAATTGATTTGTGACATAAAGCCAATACAAATTTGAGAGCTTTAGAACCTCCAAAGAGAAATTGCTCATCTCCAAAAGGTTAGCACCAACGCTCGAGAATATCAGTGCTGTCAAATTCTCCAATGATTTCCATGGAAATACACCATAAATTCCACTTGCACTCAAATTCAAGTACTCCAATTTGTTGAGAGTTGACAAATCAGGAATCGAGCCAGTGAATGAATTCCCACCCAAATCCAAGTATTGCAAGTTCTTGCACTTCTTGAAGTCATCACTGATAATCCCATGTAAGAAATTTGACTCTACATAGAGTTTCTTAAGCATTTGAACCTCACAAATAGAGTCAAATGGAAGAATTCCTTATAATTGTGTACTTGCAAGGTTTATTTTTGAGACAGAACTATTTGAGCATTAAGAAGAAGAATTAGAAAAATAACAGGCCTCGGCGAGACGTCGCGGATAATTATTACGATGAACATGTCTGCCGGTAGCGGAGGTTGAGTGAGGAAAGTGGGTGGAAAATTGGAAATTGGCGGAGGTCTACCTTGCTTTGGGTAGAGCCAGATTTCACTGCAATTGGGGCTAACCAAAATTTAGGGTTCGCAAGAGTAATTTGTGGGTTTTATATAATTTTTTATTTTAATTTTTTTTTTTTGTTAAATTTGAAATTTTCACAAACTCCAAATTTAGATGACTCAATGCCATGTAATCAACATTAATTGACACCTGGACAAAATTCTTAACAACGGAACTCCACTCACGGAGTGGTACTTTTGTCCATGGTTTACCATCTTTCATGTGTATATTTTCAATTAATGATGAGTATTGCCGAGTGAACAAAATCAAAAGTGTTTCTTATAAACTGGTAGTTTGTTTTACATAAACTCATGGATCCTCTATTTATAGTGTTAAGTGGATAGAAAGTTTTAGCTAGAGAATCCACAAAGATAAAATTATGAATAACAAGCTTCCTAGAAAATCTACTCAGCATTCATTATATTAAAACTAACATAAATTAAAGATAACAAAAATCATAAATATATTAAATTATTTTAGCCCTTATAATATGGGAATAAAGAATCACACACCTTAGATCATTAATCAACACAACTATTTTTCTAGAGAGCAGGAATCATACCTTTTTTTCTTTTTCGTTTAGATAGACAACAAAAATCGTGTTTTTATGAAATGTAAATATGGCATTTAAATAAAAAAAAATTATAATACACTATTAAAATATTTGTGACCAAGATATATATACATTAGTGTAAGTGTTTTTTAACTTACATTTTTTTTAATCATTAGATTCACATTAATCTAAAGACTATTAATACTTTATTAAAAAACAAAATTTTCACTTTTGATAAAATATAAATCTAATAGTTATTAATGAGTGTAATAAAAAAAAATCTTACACTTATATAATTAGATATCTCCTATATATATATATATATATATATACATTAATCTTTGAGTATTTCTGACAAACAAAATAGTCATTGAATAAGGCGAATTCTATTGTGTATGTGGAGAGAGAAGCATATAGGTGTATGTGCAATATGGACCAAGGAGCGTGCGACACCTGGAAGGGAGAGAGGGTTCGCATGGAAGGAGTTACGGATATATGGCGGAGGTTACGGATTCGTGGGAAAAAATAACGCATTCGTGTAATTTATGTTAATTTGGTGACGAAGCCTAATTAAGAGGTGCGGTGGGCCAAGTCTTGGAGGGCATTGTGATTTTTTGTGCATGTACATATTTTGATATTTTGGTCTTACTTATTTAGGTCATGAGGACAGTTTGCTTGTGAGCGGGGTAGATGAATCCGTTGGGAGAGATTGATATCAGCGTTTAAAGAAGCCTAGGTAATACCCAAAAAAGAAGCCTAGGTAATGGGGATTTTTTTTTATTTAAATAAAAAAAATACCAAAATTACCAATTTGCACAGGGACACACAAATTTACCAATTTAGGTTCGCATATCATAACACGGGCCAAGTAGGTTTAATTTGGGCTTTGAATATAACACAGTGAAGGCTGGCCCGTGTTAGCTCGTCTTGGACTCGGTGAGCACTAACACGGGTTTGGGTCTACCATGTTGAGGACTTTGGGCGTTGGTGGCCCGTGTTAGCAACTTGGGCCAATGTGGCCCGTGTTAGGAACTCAATGTTGGGTGGCCCGTGTTAATATATTAACTGTGGGTGGCCCGTGTTGGGGAAGTAACTGCCTATAAAAAGAACAAGCCGAACCTTCAGCTCACACAGCCTTCATCACTCAAGAAAAAAAAAAGTTGTGATGCACTTTATGATATGTTCATTATGTACATTTTTAATATGATTGTGAGTATTGAAAATGAGGCAGTTGAAATGGGTGAAAATCAACATTTCAAACGGTGATAGTTCTCCTGATAGCCCAATCCAGGGTAGCAGACAGAATTTCAAGCGGTGATAGTCCTCCTGACATCCACCGATTTGAAATATGTTGGGCCACTCTGTAATAAGTGACCTTTGTGGAGAGCCACAGGCCATAATTGCAGAAGCATGTGACTTCCGTGGAGAGCCGCAGTACAGTAGGGCAGAAACAAAGGTCCTTGGCGGAAAGCCTCAGGACCTTTGCGAAGAACCCCAGTACTGTACGACAGAAGCAAAGGAGCTCCGCGGAAAGCATCTGGCCTGTAGGGAAGAAGCGAAGGTCCTGCTTAGAAAGGGCATTTTATTAATGCTTAAATAGTATTATGATTTAGGATCATTGTAATAAATTACAGTTGTTTGTAATCTGATGTAGGATCATTGTAATGAAAATTTAATTTTTTAATATATCGATTTTTGTATGTATCGATGCGTTGTAAATTGTAATTAAATTGATCTTTTATATTAGCACCTCTTCATTTGTGGGTGTTCGCAGTTATTTATGTTGCTAGTGTCATGTATTTATTTTTTTCATAACGAATATGTACTTAACTGTTCATATAATTATTTACACAAACGATTTGTGTTATGAATATTGTCCAGTATAAATTAAGATAGCAAGTAAAATGTGTAAAGGGATAATAATCGTTCAACATTTGCCGGGGAATGTGCAATTAACCTTAACCAATATGACTTTGGTTAAAAAAAATTCACTGATGAACGTGTATAGATGTTCATAGATCGTTAAACAGTAACTCTTCGACAAGTAACCTTTATATGCATACGACATTTTATTTATCTTTTTTTTAAAAAATTGACTAACAATATTTAAAAAGAGAAATAATAAGTTAAAATTTTTTGTCATAATTAACTATGAACATTCATAGGTGTTAATTATGGTACTAAAATAGAATATTAATTAAAGGTGCGGACGACAATTGATGATAAAGAAAACGGATTAAAATTAATAACTATTTTAATTATGTAAACGTTTTTTTTATCAGAATTAATTTTTTTTAGCTGGGCATAACACGGGTTTGGTGGGGTTATGTTAGCCAAAATGGGCTTTGCAAACCCGTGTTGGGTATATTGGGCTATCAATGCCCGTGTTAGGTATATTGGGCCATCAAGACCCGTGTTAGGTACATTGGGGCAGGGTAGCCCGTGTTAGCTTCCACAAATTGGGCCTCCCTGGCCCGTGTTATGGCCCTTGGCGGGAGTTATAAAAACCGTAGATGATGCCCCCATTCTGCAAGATCCATTACTTTCTGCTCTCAAATCTTCCTAAAAATTGCTTTCTTTCATAACCAAGATGTCAGACCCAAATTTAGTTGTGGGGACACTGTATCCCGACGGCGAGATGAATAGGGGGCGAATGGCATTTGTTTTTCGTGTCCTAACCCGATACTGTGCTATATCCAATGTGTTGATACCCTGGATGAGCTTAAGAATTTCATTTTGCGAACAATGGGAGCCGTCGGCCGGAAACAGGTGGGGCGCATTGCGTACCGGCTTCTGAACATCCTTCCACCTTATGAGTACAAGTTCAAGATATTTTGGCTTGAGGGAGATGTTCATGTACGAGCCATGTTTGAGCTGCATGGAAGGTATGGGCCACGCCAAGTGATGGAGCTTCTCTTTGAGACACGGGACTTCATCCGCTTTGAGGCAGGTCCATCATCAACATGGGACGGTCAAGTAGTACCCATTGCTGCACCCCCACTCCGCATTGCCACACCGAGTGCGTCCATGGAAATGGATTCCGGCACAGAAGGCGGATCCGACGAAGACTACCAAGGGGAGACTGAGGAGTCAACAGACAGTTTTGACGAGGCCGAGTATGTCGACGAGAGTCAAGTCGGTCGCAGGTTTTTGCTTCCCGCACCAGCGCCTATACCGGACTTGTCATCTGTCAGCAGCCACTTCCATTCGCTGAACTTGGAGGCGATGCAGGAGGAACCTAGAGAAGCCCATGGAGGCGGGGGGAACGATTACCTCAACCTAGATGGCAGTGAGGAGTTCCGTGTTGGGCATCGTTTTAGCTGCAGAGAAGCGGTTCACATGGCAGTGAAAAACTATAACATTCGAAGGGCCGCCGAGTACAGAGTTCTCGAATCCGATCAGAGCAAATACGTGTGCCGTTGCAAGCAACACGATTCTGGTTGTCCTTGGAGGGTGCGCGTGGCGTTCCGCATAAACCATGGTTATTGGTAAGTGCATATGTAAAAGCAATTGTGGGATATGTAATTAAAATCTGTTGGGTGATTAAAGGTCCATTTTAATACAGGGAAATAAGGAAGTTCAGGGGGCCACACGCATGTCTAGCCCCGTCAATGTCGGCAGATCACGCGCAGCTTGACAGCAGTCTGATATGTCAGTTCATTTTACCGACCATCAAGTCGAATCCGTCCGTGGATATTGCAGTGTTGCAAAGCACAATTCAACAAAGTTATCACTTCAGGCCGTCATACAGAAAGGTCTGGATTGCGAAGCAAAAGGCAATTGCGCAGCTTTATGGTGACTGCGAGGATTCTTATGCCGTTCTCCCGAAATTGTTCGCTGCGTTGCAACATTTCTGCCCCGAAACCGTGGTCGATCTTCAGGTTGGGCCTCATTACAACGGAGATATACCTGACGCACAGAGTTCCCAGTTTGAGAGGGTTTTTTGGAGTTTTCCCTAGTGCATCCATGCGGTCGAGCATTGCAAGCCGTTTGTCTCCGTGGATGGGACTCATCTGTACGGGAAGTACGGGGGGTGCTTATAATGGCTGTCGTGCAGGATGGAAACTCGAACATATTTCCTGCGGCGTTTGCAATCGTTGAGTCAGAAACAACAGAGTCTTGGTCATTTTTCCTCCGTAATCTGAGGCAACACGTGATCCGGCAAGAGGGAATACTGTTAATTTCGGATCGGTCAAACACGATCAAGGCAGCCATCGATCAGCAAGATAGCGGATGGCAGACACCGAGAGCTTATCACGCAATATTTGTCCGGCACATGGCTAGTAACTTCAACAACAAGTTCAAGCACAAAGACGGCAAGCGTGCCTTGATCAATGCTGCGTATGCTCCGACGGAGCTTGAGTATGGCAACTACATGCGCGAGCTAGAGAGGATCAGGCCGGATATGCACGAGTGGGCATCCCGTTTTCGGCAAAGCTTGTGGCTACAGCATTGCGACGAGGGTCGTAGATGGGGGCACATGACTACAAATTTATCGGAGTGTATAAATGCTGTTCTGAAGGGTACACGATACCTTCCGGTCGCAGCCATTGTGAGAGCTACGTACGAGCGCCTGAGGCAGCTGTGGATTAGAAAGGGTCAGGAAGCACAGGCACAGATTGCAGGGGGTAATCTGTGGACCCAATTCCTGCTGTCGGAGATAGAGAAGCACAGGGATGACTTGCCGAAGATGAGGGTTACCAGCTGCGATCGGAGGCAGGCGGTCTTTGTCGTCGAAGAGGTTCAGTGGATAATGGGCTCGCATCAATCTGTGTACAGGGTGAGGCTGAGATAGAGAACGTGCGACTGCGGTCGTTTCCAACAGCTCCATCGACCTTATCGACACGTTGTTGCGGCATGTGCCGCTATTGGCATAGAGTGGGGTCCGTATGTCAACCCCGTGTATAGCTTGGCGGAGTGGCGACAAGTTTACGAAATGGATTTTCCGCCGATTCCGGATGAGAGACTATGGCCCGAGTGGTACGGCGCCACCGTGATGCCCAACCCGTCGATGCGAAGGAAAATGAAGGGTAGGCCAGTGTCAACGAGGATAAGGAATGACATGGACCTGGTTGAGCGCCAACAGAAGCGTTGTGGGATATGTCGCCAAATCGGTCACACAAGAAGTCACTGTCCGAACGCCGCGCACCCAGAAGATTAGGTGGTTGTGTCATGTTTGATATGTCTTGTGAGGAGACATATGTCTCAATCAATCTATGTTTGTTTGGTTGTTGCATTTGAAAACGAGGTCGTTTGTTCCCAGTTTGATTAGATAGTCGTGTTCGTCTTTGTGTGTTTAAATCAATTGAATAAACCTTGTTCGCTTTTATTTGTAGAGCATATATACACATACGATAAAAATTAAAATTTTCTTTTACGCTAGATGAATTTTTTTGTAAATATAATGACGTTGTGCGAAAATAAATGTAGGATTTACTTTTAAAGAAATAAAAAAAATAATGCAAAATTAAATAAATAAAATTGAGGGCATAGTAAAATTAAAAAAGGCTACATTTCGACGATCAAAATAAGCTACACGTAAATTAAAAGACACACTTAGCATAACATATTCCATATCATAAACAGAGTTCATCACGTAGACATAATCCTTGCAAAGGAGTTTCAAGTTAAACACATTTCAACCCTAAATACAATGATACTATGAAACATACACACTAAAACATTCTAATCCTATTGGAACTTTAAAATCAGAGACACTAGCTGACATCAAATGGAAATAAAGAGACTACGGTCACATGTATCCACTACCATGATGTAAGTGCCCACCAGTGCCGCATGGACGTGGTCTAGCTGCCCTCGTGGGTCTCTGGGGCGGAGGCGGACCAGAGGGCTCCGTCGGTGCTGTCTCGACCTGAGTCGTAGTCGGAATCGGGCCGCTCATGAAGTCATAATATGCTGGTGGGGTCCCGTACTGATGTGGGGTGCCACAAAAGTCATTGACGGAGTCACCTAGTCTGTGTGGGGGGTGAGGGGACGCCCCGACGGTCGAGCTAAAAGGGTCAAGGCGATGATCCCTGGATATCCTGTATGATGCCGCCTGAGACAAAATAGCCAGCTCTAGGGCTCGAATCATGTCAAAAACCTCCTCAAGGCCACTGGTATCGAACGGTGACTGTAGCAGCGGGTCCGATGATATAACCGGTGACTGAGGTGCACGTGGAGCCTGCATCGTGGACGAAGAGCCTATGATATCGTGATCGAACCACTGCGGTCGGGGCGGAGAATCATGTGGCTGGTCTCCCGCGTCACCCTCATCCTCATGTCGGCCGATCTCGTCTGCCTCCTCCTGCGCCTCCTCCGCGCCGATTTTAATGCCCATCCACTCTCTCCTTCACCGGTCACGTGAGTTCGCAGGCGGCCTTGGAGGAGCCACATTGGCTGCAGGTCGCCTCGCCCCACCACCGGCATCCGACCTCCGGCCACGGGCAGGAGCATCCTCCGGCATGCGCAACTCGTCCCTCGGATGCGAGGCGGTCATCGGTAGGTCCGGAGGTGCGAACATCCATCGAGGGTCCTCTAGCCTGGCTGATTGTGACAAAAATTGATCCCGACCTACCATGGCCACATACCAAGTGAAATATTCCTGGGTCCCTCGGAAATCCCTGCACTCGTGAACAGAAACAAGCACGTCCCTAGTCCCCCTAGCTTGCCACCCATCGTACCACGTCCTTAGATAATCAGGCCACCAGTGATCCTCACCCCTGCCAGTGGATGTCATGAACCGTGTGACATCCACAGGGGCCCTAGGAACGGGTTGCTCCCCGCCGTACTGCCTAATGACACGATCGATGTGATGCATGTGCACCATTTTGAAGCACACGACAGACACCGCAGACCTCCATGTAAAAATCTCCTCGTGCGAGCGGATCCAGTTAGGAACAATCACCTGTAGATCGCGCGCATCGTACGGAGTCTAACGAAACTGCAAAAAAAAATTAAACGCCACATTAGAAACTCATTTAGAATATCAGCCTACGCAAATAAAATAAAGAATTGGTTCACTTACCCGACCAATGTCTGAACGGTCCAACGCCTCTCGCCACCGTAGTAGCCGACCTTCCTGTCTGTCTCTATCGGGCTGCTGAAAACCTATCAGCCTACAAGCAATCCAGAGAGTTAGATATTGGACTGGTTAATTTAGCATAAAATAAGATCATACATAATCGGTCACACTACCTGCTCGCTAGAGGCCACGCAGCAACATCTATCCCAGGAGGACAGAAATTTCTAAATCTGTGATAAATCCACAAAATGATCAGTGGAATGCACCCAGCTATGTCGCACCTACCCCTCCTCGAAGCATCGCACAGGGACTTATAAGTCCATGCGAGAACGGCACTTCCCCAAGATAGCGCCGCACACTGGTCAAGATCCCTCAACAGTGGAACCCAACGAATGTGTACCAAGTTAGAAGACGTGTCGGGCAACAAGTAACCCCCTATGAATAAGAGGATGTAACACCTAGCATACTGCCTTAGCGTGTCTTCATCGGCTTCGTGTGGCATGTGCTCGAGCCTCTCCCGCGACCACCTCATGCGGATCGCAAAAACAACCCTCCTCCCATCATGAACGGCTGGTGGTCGTTCGCCCAGCGCCTGCTCGACCATGTCCCACGGCTCGGTCTGATAATGTGTCGCAAAGTCGCGGATACATCCCCCCACAGGTGCGCCGTTCGTGCGCAAACCTAAGTGGTACGCCACATCCTGGAGGGTGATGGTGCACTCGCCCCATGGGAGGTGGAAGGTATGGGTCTCAGGTCTCCAATGCTCAACGAACGCGGAGAGGAGGGCAGCGTCGAAGCAGAAGTCGCGCAGCTGCACAGCGTGTTCAAAGCCCGCCTGCCTAATATATTGCATCAATGGAGGAGGTGGAGGCATCATGAATGCACACCGCCTAGGCAACAGGACACGCTCCCTCTGCGTTTTCATGAAAATACAAAAAACTATCATCAGCGCATCCTATTTAATACACATATTCAGTGGTAACGATTAAATCCTTTTTACAATTTATAAATTAATTCTAAATAAATAAAATTCGATGAAATAATAACGAAGTGACTTTTCATAACTATGAATGCGTACTTAGCAGGCACAAAATTAATAAACAAAATGTTGCGTACCCATGTGCGTAATTAAAATTCAGTATACATGACCAAGTAATCTAAAAAATTATTTGTTTCATTAAGGGATTATTTGATCCTACTCCTTAAACAGGGTATCGGTCAATCTTATTATTTTTAATACAGAAAATATCCTTCTTAATAGTTTAATTTCTCTGCTTGTCTTTGAGAGTAAGTCTCCCTTAAAAAATTCCTACTGATTACCGTACTAAGTCAACAAAGTCCACATTGACATAGCTCAATGCACTTAGGAAAATATTACTAGTAAATACACATGCACATACGACATAAAAAAAACTGCTACTACTCCACTGAAGGACTAATATTTTACAAGGTTTTCAAAATCGGACCGATCATCAAACCGCTCGAGCAACTGGTTAGTGGTTTTAAAGGTTCATCCGGTTCGACCGGTGGTTCAACCGAAATAACCGTATTATAAAATAATATATAAAATAAAATAAATACAAAATATAATTATATCATGATATTAGAAATTAAAATTTCTTTCACATTTAAATTACTAAATTAGTTGAATATATTTAAGTAGAATAAAATTATTTTTATGTTAATAATGACGTATACATCAAAGTATATATTTTTTTGTTGAATAAATAAGTAAATATGAATAAGTGAATACAAATTTAAATTAAGACAATAAATAAATTATATAAATATTCATTGAATCATAATATTAGTAAATATCATATAATTATGTTAAAAAATAACAAATGAGTTGTTATTCATAAAAAATATTTTAGTATTTATATTTTAGTTTGTAAATACTAATAAAAAATTCATATTAATGTGACGTGCAAATAAAAGTATATTTAATTTATAAATGAGTGAGTGTAAAATAAAATTAAGATAAAATAAATAAACATAAACTAATTAGAATTTAGAAATGGAGTTTCTATATAAAGATGTATAAGCATGCATAATCTGGTGAAAAAAAAAGAAGTGGTGATTAATAAAATATTATAGTGTTAATTGTTTAATTCATGAAAATTATTTTCATGTTAACAACGATGTATAAATAAAATTATAATTAACTTATGAATAAGTAAGTGTAAATTAAAATTAAGAAAAAAAAATACAACATAAGACAGAAACCATATTTCTATACATAAAATATGACATTTATGTAACTTAATGTTATTATAAATTAGACAATATCTGAACAACCCATTACTCTTTATTACAACACTTTCTCAAATTAAGAATTTTTTTCGTACGTACCTGTGTGTGAAGTACTCCTGCAATGTGCCACGAGTTGTTCAATCTGTGCAAGCCGTTCGGATCCGCCGCACCTGCCTCGTTTGGATTTGGATGAGCCCCATCGCCTGTTGGTCTCCTGCCCCTGCGACTGCTACTCCCTTCCGCAGCCATACTCACATGCCACTTGCTAATTAAGAAAGAAGGATTGAGATTTGGAAGGTGTGAAAAGTGGAGAGTGGGAAAGGAATGGGGTTAGGGCCGGCTGCTTCACGCTGTTTTTATAAGCGTTTTGGCCAACACGGGCCATGCTCCATTAACTTGTTAACACGGGCCAGGATCCGTTAAATTGCCAACACGGGCCACCCACAGTTAATATATTAACACGGGCCACCCAACATTGAGTTCCTAACACGGGCCACGTTGGCCCAAGTTGCTAACACGGGCCACCAACGCCCAAAGTCCTCAACATGGCAGACCCAAACCCGTGTTAGTGCTCACCGAGTCCAAGACGAGCTAACACGGGCCAGCCTTCACCGTGTTATATTCAAAGCCCAAATTAAACCTACTTGGCCCGTGTTATGATATGCGAACCTAAATTGGTAAATTTGTGTGTCCCTGTGCAAATTGGTAATTTTGGTATT
>JASCZI010241693.1:152227-166069 GCA_036250425.1 Stylosanthes scabra
TAGGTAATGTCGTATGAAAATAAATTAAAAAACTGCAAGGGAATGATTAATTATATTTTTTTAAAAAAAATCTTTAATTTTGGCATATTTTAAAGGAATAGATTCAATATAAAATTGTTACATTTTTGTTAAAATATCATTTTTAGCTCTAATACTAATGTTTTGAATAGAAATTTATGAATTTATACATCGAATATTTCTCAAATATGTTACGAATTTATTTATAAATTAAATATTTTTTAATATTTGAAAATATAAATTTTAATATATCAATTTTTAATTTTAGAATATTGAATTTAATTCAGTAATTCGTGTTTATTTGTATTATATTTTTTAAATTTTCTTATATTTTCGATTTTGTGCTTTTATGTATTTTATTTTTAATCTTTACTTCTTATTTTTAGTAATTTATGACTTTTAGTTATTTTTTTAATTCTTACTTATTATGTTTTAAGTTTTTTAGATAATTTTTTTATAAAAAAATTGTCAAAACTACCCACAAAAGATTTGGACACCGATAAAACTACCTATGAATAAAGGAAAACTATTTGACATGTTATTTGGATAATTTTGACATATGGAATATGTTACGGACCGGCCCAATAAGGCCCAATCTCTTAATCTACTCGTACAAATGCCTAGCCCATAAGGATAAGGATCAAACCAAATAAGGGAAGATTTGATATGATCATGATATGATTCCCTAAGAATCCTAAGATTCCCTAAGATTCCCTAAGTTTGGTTTTGTTCGGATTCACTTGCTAAAAATCTCAAACCCAAACCAATCCAAACCAATTAAAATTTAATCAGTTTGGTTCCTATTTTCCTCCGAACTCAAACCAACTCAACCCGTGCTCACCCCTAGTTCTCATTGTCTAGTCCCTCACACCCGAAAGTCCTTTGGACAATTATTAGGTATTCCCATACTTAACAGAATACATCTTTCATAGGTAGAAAATTATTTTTTTCATAGGTAGTTTTTATCCAAATCTTTCGCAGATAATTTTGGTATTTTTTCTTCTTTTAATTATAGAAAAACATTTTTTTTAAAAAAAAATGATGTTTTCAACAATTTTATGTTTGTGATAACCTTGGGAGAATTGCATGAGGAATTTTATATGCTTAAAAATGTGCTGAAATTCTTTGTGTTTTGAAAATTTGTTGTTATTGTTATTAAAAAATTTTTTTGGCAGATGCCAAATATTTTTGTCGAAAGTCGAAACACAATAACATTCGAATTTGTACATGTGCCTAGGGAAAAAGAATAATTTATGTCTGGGTAAAATTTTATTTTATTTTGGTAAATGGTGAATCACGCTGAATTCCATCCTCGACACTATTCAATGTCCTCACTCGTTTATTATCTTTTTTTATTTGGTCATGGATTGGACAACCGCCAATCCTAAGTTCCACAACACATGCACACACTTCTTCCTCACTACAGGAGGAGTATGGGTTCTTTTTTCATGGTTTCGAACCCTAATGCAGCTACATGGGAGGCCACAAGATTCTCCACTAGGCTAAAGCCTCGGTTGCCACTCCTCTATTATCTGTTCTTCAATTTCTTGATTTATTGGTACTATTGAAAAAGGGATGGATGTAGAAATGAAACAGAAAAAATAAATTTGGACCTGTAACTTCCACCCAAATAGGCCCAATCACTCCCACACTTAGGGTGGGTTTGGTAAAGTTTTTCGATCAAGTGCTCCTGCTCTCAAAAAGCAGAAGTCATCTTTTTGCGTTTGGTAACTCAAAAAGCCAAGGAGCTTTTGCTCCTGGCTTTTGAGAGCAGGGGGTGCTTTTAAAAGCCCTTAAGAGTAGCTTTTCAAAGATGGCTCTGACTCCTCAAAAAGCAAAATGACGAATTAACCTTATATTTTAATAAAAAATCAATTTTATCCTCAATTAATTATATCTAATTTTATATTAATGCATTACATAATAACAAAAAGGTCGCTGTAGTAATTTATTACTTTAAGAGCAACTATCAAATAAATTTACCAAACGCGATATGTATGGCTTCTTCTTATTGAGAGCAATTTTAAGTTATTTTACCAAACGGTTATCATGTGACTGGCCGTCAGCTGCTTTTTGAGAGCACAAGGAGCTCAGCCACTTTTTGAGAGCCACAGCATTACCAAATCGAGCCTTAATTTCCCTCCCTAATCGTGATTACGAATACTGCTATTAGCTTTCGCTCTTTACAAAATTTTCACTGAACGACATTCACTCCGCGTCACGTTTCGATCCTCAAGTGCGTTAGCCTCTCTCCCTTCCAGGTGTTGCACGTTCCTTGACCCACATACACCTATATTCTTCTCTCTCCACATATACCATAGAATTCGCCATCAAATAATACTAAATCGTTTATATTCATAAATCATTCTAGTTTTCTGCCATTCCGCCAAATGTATAATTTAATTTCTTAAATATATATATCAATAATTTTAAATGTACACCTATTTTTTTCAACCAACTCCAACCAAGTTGTTCACACGCACACGGTACGAACAGAAATTTATATATACAACGAACATGTTTTTATAGTTGACATGAACAGGTTTTAAAACCTGTTCGTTTGCTTTTAAATTTTCTGTTCATTCTAATAGTAATATTCTGTTCGTGCGTGTGGAGTGAGAGATGTACATATAGCATGATCGTATATATACACATAGAGAGAGATAAAGGGGGGGTAATAAATAAAGACTATGAGGTTACTTTATTTATTATTTCTAATTATGAGTTATAAAAGTGTTATTTTTACATCAAAATCCAACATACGAATATATATATTTTAAATTATTTTTAATGTGTATTTTATATTTTTATTTAATATGTATTTTATATTATACTTGATTTAGTGACTGACTTTATATTTACACTTAGCAAATTGTATAAGTTATTTTCAAAAGAGTGTTGTGGTTTTTTTATTTTTGTATTAGCATTAGCCAAGTTTAGCTAATACACTTTAACAATTCTATTTACACATTTAAAATAGTCACTAAAATCAATTATCATGTATTTATATAAAAATATATGTATAATTTTATCATTTTTAATATGCATTTTATATTTTAATATGTATTATATATTAGTGATTAATTTTAGTGTCGATTTTAGTACACAAATAACATAACACAATATACTTATTAAGATTATTACTGATGATATTTTTAATTTTTTTTTATAACTCATGCAAATTCCTTAAAAGAGACTTTCTATATTTTTTATAAAAAACTTTTGATTAATCTTAACAACTATATCTTTTGTTAGCAAAATCTATTGTTTTGCTAACAGAGTTAAGGGCATTTAAGGTTACTTATCTTCAAAAATTTTTGTAACTCTTATTTTTTCATACAATAAATAAAATTTTGAAAATATTTCAATACAAATTTGTTACATTTAACATATATATAATTTTGGATTTTTTGTCAATGAAAAAACTATTTTTTGTAATTTTGCATTTGAGCTCAATTTAAAAATATAAATTAATAGGTTGTGCATACAGAACAAGAAATTCGAAATTCTCATATTTATTTAAATAAATAATGATTCATAAGTTGGTAGTTTTTTTTTTATATTGAAACGGGCAACAAGTCGGTAGATGCTGGCCTAATGTTTTGACATTTTGTTGATTTTTTTGTGACAGAAAAGAAACAGACAAGCCAACTAGCACTTTACAGTGGAAATGCTAGGGACATAGGACAACAAGGCGTGCATATCATTCATTGGCTCTAATAGCTCGACATACTCTACATTTATGGCTAAAGCTTTCTTGGCTAAGAAATCTGCAATAGTATTTGCAGTTCGCTGGATAAGAACTACTTCAGCACTCCAATTCCATTGCAGAACCTCATGGACTTTTATAATTAAGTCAATCTCTGCAGCATGCTTCGAATTGGAGCAGGGCTGCTCTGCTAGAAAAGCATTTAAACGGTCTGTCTCACAAGAAACATCCCGAAAACCACATTCCCATGCTAAAGTCAAACCTCTCCAAATAGTAAAAAATTCTCTTCTTAAAACATAACAGGGAGGCAATATTCCAATACAACCCTTAACGCATGATCTTCCTGAGTCTCTAATAACGCAACCGAACCCGGTCATTGGGTTGTCATTAAAGACGCTTGCATCACAATTAACCTTAACCGTAGTACCATGTGGAGGAATCCAATCAACAGAGAGAGACATAGGTATGGAAGCAGGTTGCAGTTGATAACATAACTTGAGATCTTTTACTAATTATAAGCTTAAGGATTTTACCTTTATAGCTGACCACACATCATCCGGATTGAAGATGGAATTGTTCTATCACGCCATATCCACCAAATAGTAGAACAGAATGTAAATTCATCCTTTCAAATACCATTTCTAAACCATCTTTCCACATCCATTGAATTAACCATATTCAAGTCAGACATATTGAATTGATCCCAAATAGACCGAGCTAGGGGACAATCTCGAAGACAATGAACAACAGACTCCGGATGCAAATTACATCTAGGACAGAGGTCAGATAGAGACATACCTCTTTTGGATCGAAAAACATTAGTAGGAAGAGCGTCATGTAAGCAAAGCCACATGAAACATTTGATTTTCTCTGGAATTTTCAGTCGCCAGATCCAAAGCCAATTAACATAATCCTGCTATGTAAATTTCCTTCTAGCCAACCACATGTAGCCCTTCTTAGCCGAGTAAACTTCTGAGGCAGAAGATGACCAAACCCAAGACGGAGTAGTGCGAGTACTAGTCCTCGGCTGAAAGCTATTGATAACGTTCTTCAATTCCTCGGAAATTAGAGTCCTTAGCAGGGCAAAATTCCAACCAGGTCCTCCCCAAACCTCTCCAACAGTAAGTTCAGTGTCTGAAATATGAATGTAAGGCACTTGTTGCCCAATACAACCAAAGCGAAGCCAAGAATCAAACCAGAATGACTGAGAAGGATCACCAATATGCCAAGTAAATCCATCTTTCAACTCTTGTAACACTGAAATAATACTTTTCCAGACATGAGATCCTTGTTTAGGTGAAGAGGAAAGTCAATCCCTGTTATCAGGATTATATTTGTGTGAGAGCATTTTAACCCAAAGCTTACCTTCTTGGTGTATTAATTGCCAAGCTAGTTTCCCCAAGAGAGAGACATTGGTAGACCTCGAATCTCTAATACCCAGGCCCCCAAACTTGCGAGGAATAGCAGTCTTCTTCCAGTTCACCAGACTCATATAGCGACCCTCATTTGTACCTTTCCAGAAGAAACGTCTCATGATTGAATCAATTTCTTTGCAAGTTTGAGAAGGAAAAAGAGATACCTGCATCTGGTATACTGGGAGAGATGAAGCAACAGATTTAATGAGACACAACTGCCTCACTTTATTCAGAATTCTTCTTTTCCAACTAGATAACCTGTTACGGATTTTACTCACCACCTCTGAAAAGCGAGCCCGAGAAACTCTTGAATGGCTAAGGAAGACTCCAGGATATTTCCCCAAATCCTGTGTGAATCTAATGGAAGAAATTCCAGTAAAGATTTCCTTTCTTCTCCGAGTGATGTTGAGAGAACAAAGAGCCTTGGATTTTGAGAAATTAACTTTCATACCTGAGGCACGACAAAAGGTATTCAAAACATTTATAACCAAGGAGAGCTGTCGTTTCTTAGCTTTGCAGAACAGAAGAAGATCATCCGCAAACATCAAGTGAGAAATTCTTGGGCCACCACGAGAGAACGCAACAGGTTCCCAAGCACCACACTCGACCTGAGTATTAATAAGACAAGCCAATCTTTCCATACACATAACAAAAAGGTAAGGAGATAGGGGGTCTCCCTGACGAATACCTCTTTTGGGGAAAAAACTATCCAACTTACCACCATTCCAGAGGATAGATACGGAGGACGATCTGATGTAAGCCATGATAATGTTAGTAGTTAACTGGGGGAAACCAAACAACTGAAGAGTCTGTTGTAGAAAATTCCAGTCAACCCTGTCATAAGCCTTTTCAAGATCAATCTTAAACCCTATCACTCCCTTCTTAGACTTGGTCCGTTTCATGAAATGTAGAATCTCTTGGGCAATAATTATGATGTCAGGAGCTCCTCTTCCTGGGATAAAACCCCCTTGCAATGGACCAATAATCTCATCAGGGAAAGGATGCAAGCGATTCACTAAGATTTTAGTGATAATCTTATAAACCACATTGCAAAGGCTAATAGGCCTAAAATCCTTCATATGAGTCAGAGAATCAATCTTTGGAATTAGAATGATAAGAGTTTCTAGTATTAAAGGGTTAATACCTTCACCTTCAAAGATCCTCTTGATAGTCTGCCAGATATCAAAACCCACAATATGCCAGTATTCCTTGTAGAAGAATGCTTGAAAACCATCCGGACCGGGTGCTTTGAAAGAATTCATACTCCGAACAGCAGCTTCCACTTCCCCAAATGTCACATCACGGGTCAAACAAAGACGAGCCTCATCACTCAAAGCATGACAAGGAATACCATCAACACAGTTCAAATCGATATTCTCTGTTCCGCAAAAAAGATCATGAAAGTAGGATTGGGCTTCATTTTTAATACGATCTGGATCGGTGCACCAAATTCCATCCTTGAGGAATAAACCATGGACCTTGTTATGTTTCCTCCTAATAATCGATTGAGTATGGAAAAATTTAGTGTTACAATCACCAAACTTTACCCAGTTCTCTCTCGACTTTTGATACTATAGAAGCTCTTCCGGTAAAAGGACCTTATTGAACTCATCTTGAAGCTCCTGATTGATCTTGCGTAAGTCTTCCACATCAGAGTCTTCCATCAAGAGTTGTATATGGCAAATTTTTTCCTCAAGCTTCCTTTTGCGAATAAATATGTTTCCAAAAATCTTGGAATTAAACTCTTTTGACCCAAGCTGCACTTGCCTAATGCTTGCCATAATATCCGGAACCCCCTTTCTCCAACAATCCTGCACTACTTTCAATATTCAGGATGAGTTTCCCAAGCCGCTTGGAATCGAAACGATCAATCACCCTTGGGATGTTGAATACCACAACATCTAATTAGAAGTGGACAATGATCAGAATGGAGTCTATTAAGGACCTCAACATAAGCTTCAGGAAACATACATCGCCAAACATTGTTAATGAGGCAACGATCCAACCACTTAGCCACATTTTTGTTGCGTTGGACTTTTCGGAACCAAGTAAATTTCTTTCTAATGTAACCCATATCGATGAGCTCGCACTGATCCAGACAATTTGCAAAAACATCAGCTCTAGAAGAAGGGAAGAAAGCATCTCTGACCTCATCATGAGAAATTACCTCATTAAAATCTCCAGCTAGTAGCCAGGCAGCATTAGAAGTAGACGCAAGAGCAACATGAATTAGCTTGTCCCAAAGTTGAAGTCTAGTTTGGGGCTGCGGACTACCATAAACAGCACAAATCAACCAATTCTTGTTATTCCAACTAAGATCAAGAGTCACACATTGATCCGAGATATCCACTACATCACAATTAATTCTGAAATCTCCGGATGCTAACATCCAAATTCCACCCTTATGGCCCAGTGCTTCAGCTATACCAAGCGCTTTATATCCCAATCTATCCCCAAAAAAGTTTCTGAGAATTGAACAAGACATGAGTTTCAAGAATTATGAAGACAGCAGGATGAAATTTTCTAACTAGCTCCTTACAATGAATCCGGGCCATTTTATTAGATGCACCCCTAATATTCCAAGACACAATATTAAATTCTAACATATCTATAAAAAGATGGTATAAATGGAAGAAAGAGTTGCAAACCGTCATGGTTTGGTACCAACGGTTGAGTCATTCTGGTCACGACTCCCAATCAAAGAAACGACATCCACCGAACTAGTAGCCTCCACTTGATGATCCTGGGTTGGTAAAGGACCAGTTTTTCGCCGGTGGCTTTACAGTATTCTGGGTCCCTTTATCATCCCTACCCTCCACATGTGTAACCGGTGCTGATAAAGTTTTAGAATCAACTTGCAATGATGCACATTCTAATTCACATTGACAATGTCAACTGGTGAATTTAAAAGAGATCGTAATCTCCTGCGCTTATGACCATTATAAACCGTGGGTGTTTGAAAAGCGCTGGCTGTTGTTGCTTTGGGTAATGCTGGCGAGCTCTGATCAGAAAACCTTACTGTAGCACTTGTAGTTAGCACTTGATTCCTGTTAACAAATCTGGGTAGGTTGGTTGAAGTCTTTTGTTTTGAATCAGTAAGAACTTTAGCTCCACCTGAAGGATTAGTGTTGGCCTTCTTGCGTCTCTTCTTAACCACATCTTTCCAACCTTCCTTGAAATCATGATTGACCTTGTCTGAGCTTATGTTATTATCCGGATGCACTGGCGTCTCAACAGCCTTATTCTCCTTTCCAAATTCAAAGCCTTGTGAGTTAGAATCCCCATCCTCTTTGGCTAGGAGAGGATCTTTTTGGACACAATCAGTTGTATCATGCCCAAAACAATTACAGCTACCACAAATTAGTGGTAAATTCTCATACTCAATGTCAAAGACATTACCATCAATCCTTAGCTTCTTCGTTAACTTTTCATCCAAATTAATCTCAACACACGCCCGTGCATATCTTCCCTTGTTAGCTGACTTTGTAGCTATGTCAACCTTGATTGGTTTTTCAATTGCCTCGGCAATACGCATCATAGCATTCTGATGATAGCACCATATATTAAGACCCGATATCCTTATCCAAACAAGAGTTGTTCCAAAGGATTTTTCACCAGCAATGAAGGAGAAATTCCTTGGCTTAACGGCTAGCTAGTGTCCTGACATGTTCCAAGGCCCTCCTGTAAGGACCTTTTCTCTATCATCTGAGATATCAAATTTCACAAAAAAATAACCATACCAAACATCCATCACATGAAAACCTCATTTAATTCGCCAAACTACTCTTAGTTTATGGATCAAAGAAGTGTAGCCAATGTGTTTTCCCAGTAGTTTGATGACGACAACTTCCTTATAAGGATCACAAAGATAACAATAACCAAACAAGTCGGAGAAGACGTTGACTGAGTACCAAGAGATCGTTCTTCGAATGGCGCACCAGTCCTGGCTCGATCGGATCTGTTTTGTAGAACAGAACAGAGCGCCAAATCAGAACCAAATCGGCGGTGAGAACGACGGCGCGAAACGAGCTGACAGGACGACGATGAAGAAGGTTGCAGCAGGGTTGATGGAGGTTCAGTGGTTGGGTAGCAGATCAAAGGCTTGATGGATGAGCTAGATCCGTATGAATGAAGAAGATGGATGAGTGAAAGGTGGCGACTGATGGTGAGTGGAAGACGTCGACGGTGAGCAGAGCGGCGTCAGAACGGCGACGGCGCAGATAATGTTTTTTATTTTTGGCAGATAATGTTTTGGTTTAATTTAATTTTTTGGACTAGATAACATTCTTTTGGGTCAATTTGACCCGATCCATATCAGTTTTGGTAGACCTTGCCTCCGATTTGAAAGAGTTCACTCGCGGGCCGGCTCTATCTTCTGCCGAACGTCTAAGCCTGCTTCTTCTCATTAACTAATAATTAATAAGTCAACAAATATAATCTAAATTATAATATCTAATTGCTATCTTTGACCAAATTCACTTCTTGCTTTAATTTCTCGTCTTAAGTTTCTTTTTCTTTTACAATTAAAAAAAAAAAAAAAACGAATTCTGGAACATCTTACTATTGTAGCAGTTGTGTTTTTTGCTTTCTATTTATGCATTTGTCCACACTATATAGTATATAGGTTATCAATTAGGAAGATGTTCACATATGGCACGGAACATGATATATCGTTTATTATGAGCGTTGAGATTTAATTTAAAATATACAAACGGTAGTAATTGATGCAACTTAGATAGAGTGGATCTAAATAAAGAGTGCTCATGGAATACTTGCAACCGGTTCAGACCTTAACACATAAAGGAGATGGATTTATGTCAGCTCATGCCCAGCTACCAGCTTGGAGTAAATGCAAGCATCCGTGTATTCTCCACACACCATGGAAATATATGATTAATACCACCCATAATATATAGCTGAAAAATATATACTTCTTTTTTCTTTAAATATAACAAAATTTTTTTATTAAACTGGTAAACTTCATTTTTCCTTAAAATTTGTCAAAATTTTTAAAATATCCTTAAATTTTATTATATTTTAATTTTATCATAATTTTTTTTAAATTAAATATATTCTTAGTTTTTCAAAAAATATATAATTAATTCAAAAATAATTTTAAAAGAATAATCTTTAATACAAGAAAATTAGACACAAAGGTTATTACTATCACCTAATTCTCAAGTATTATTTTTGAATTGGTCAATCACGAAGTTTTTTTTTTATTTCAATATAATAATATATATGAAGTTTATAGGCTTTTTTAAATTAAAAAATATATTACATATATAAATCAATTTTTGTAGCTAAGTAAACCAATTTTTGTTATATGTCTCATCCTCTTTTTTATTTTTTATTTTTGACAAAAAAATATATTAGGGGAAAACTTAAACTCAAAATTTTCATTAGAAGAGGAGGATAAATGTAATTTTCATTGACCTCATCTAGGGCTGTCAAATGAGCGGACCTGTCCCATTTAAATCCAGCCCGTTTAGCTCGCGGATTAAACGGGTTAGCCTGTTTAAACCCAATTTTATACGCGCTAAGATTTTCTAACCTAACTCATTTATGGCTAGCCCGACAGGTTAAACGGTTGGTCCGTTTAATTAATTATTTATTTATTTAAAATATATAAATGATTTAATTTTAAATTTAAAAAAAATTATTTTTGGGTAAAAATATTTTTTTGGGTCGAATAAGATAAAAATATAAAAAAATTTTAATTTTTTTTAAAAAAATAAATAAACAAGCCAACCCGTTTAGCTGGAGGGCTAGCCCGTTTAAGTCCAAATATTTTTCGGATTAAACAGTCTAGCCCCTTTAAGCCTGAATTTTAAACGGTCCGGTCTCAAAGATAAAAGTCTGCCCGTTTAGATGAATAAATAGGCTGGTCGAACGGTTTTGGTCCATTTTACCTATCGTATAACCTCATCCTTCTATTCCACTCTTGTCTTCTTATTCTTCAACCAATATTTTTTTTTATTCTTCAACTAATATATAAATGCATTGAACAAAAATAATCCATTTACATAATGAAGTTTAATAAATAATGCAAAATTAATGAGATTATTTAAAAAAAAGAATTAAAAAATTAAATGCTAATTTATTCTATTAATAATTTATTAGTTTTTTAAAAAATTTGAATTTCATTTTTTTGTTTTTATTAACTTATTATTTGTCGAACAAATTAAAAAAATAAATAAGTAGAAAAAAACAAAAGAAGAAAAAAATATAAAAAGAAAATACAAAATACACTTATCTGTTAAAAAAAAAAATTGCTAATGTTGTCATGTGTTAGTTGCAGAAGAAAGAGAAAGATCAAACTTAAGTGATATCTCCTCTCACGTTATTTTGCTATCTATTTGACTATTTCAATCTTTTTGTGTCAATAAAATGGGTTACTTTAGTAATTTGCCTCTCACTAAACAATAAAAACAAAATGGGCAACTTATTCGTACAAGAAATATCATGTTCCGTCTAAGTGGCGTGGAATATGGGATAATTTTCCTATAATTATCATCGTTGAAACCAATGAGTTCAACATTTGCCTAGTTCAACTATATATGAGATTACATTTAATGGAGAGAAATGCCATATAATCAATAAATTTATTTTTTTGTCAGTACTTAGTCAACTAACATATTTTTATTGATTAATATAAAATATATTTATTAAAGTTATCGGTTAATATAAATAAAAAATTGACGAGCCTTGAACATTTTCCTTTAAGGTAATACTTGTTTCTATTAAATTTGATTGTTTAGCTATATAAGGTTAAGGGTTACAGAAATATTATGTAATAAAAAGAATAAAAAGTTTTGGTAGTTAATATTAGAGAAACAATAAAAAGTTAATATCTTTTTTTTTATTTTACTATCTATTATTTCTCTAATTACATTTATTGACTCCCTATTAATCTCCTAACATTGGTTCTGTAGCATTACTTAAAATAATATAACATAAATATAGTGGAATATTAACATTATATTGTGATTTAATTATATGTTTAAATAATTCAAAAATGCTATACAACTAAGTGTTTTAGCCAACCAAGTTCCTCTGACACACGCGCTACTTTATTTTTAAAAATAAGGTTTTCTCTCAGCTCGAAAAACGTCCGCTTCTCAAACACGCTTCCTTATCCCTTTTTTTTATGTTTCATCTCGTCATTAAACTCATCATCATTATTTCCATTTTGATTGCGGAAACATTTATGTTTCCCTAAGAAGATGGGTGCCTAGGTGTACTTCTGATTTTCGTAAAAAATCGATTATGTTTTCCATGAAAATCTGGTTCAGTTTTTCATGAAAAATCGCTTTAATTTTTCTTGAAAATCCATTTCTGTTTTTAATAAAAATCCACTTCATTCTTTTTTCAAAATTGGGTTCAGTTTTCATGAAAATCCGCTTCAATTTTTCTTGAAAATTCCGTTCAGTTTCAGGAAGTAGAAGAAGAAGATCATCCACGACGACAACAACAATAACAACAACGACAATACCAACACAGACACTAACAACAACGTAACAATGGAGGAGAAGGAAGAAAAAAAATGGAAGAAAAAGAAGAAGATGACGCTGATGATGGCGACAACATTGATGCTGGCGACAACAACGATGACGTCAGCAGGGACGACAACGACGGCTGCGGTAGCAACAGCGATGGTTATGTAGTAGTAGAAAGAAGAAGGAGGAAAAAGAGGAGGATGCGTTGCAGAAAAATTGGGAAAGAAAAGCGCATGTTTTCAAATTTTGAGAGTTAAGAATTATGCGTACCATGCACGTTTTAGGTGAGAGTGTGTAAAAAGGATTTGGTTGGAACTTAGGATTTGATTGATAAAATAGGTATGAAACATTATTGTAAATAATTATATTTACTGTTTGACAAATGGCTTAGGTTTACTTATTTATTTATTTATTTTTACTGACAAATGGCATAGTTCAATACTGAATGGTAAAAGAGTAATTAGCAAAATAAAGAATAAAAAAAAATTCAAAAGTCAAAACTGGTAGAGAAATTCAAGGCAATTCATTAGTGTTTCGTTGAGTCAAAGTTCATAATAATCTAGCAATATTCCAAAATATGGGAAAAAATTTTTAAATAAATAAAATAAAAATCATATTTACCAAAATACGTATTTCTGTAATTATTTACGTTTTTAAAACGTATTACCATTACCGCCTTAAGGCGGTACTGGGTTATTTTCAATACCGCCCCTCTGGGGCCGGTACTGGGTTAAAACCAATACCGCCCCCACTGGGGCCGGTACTGGCTCATTACGAGCCTACATATAAGGGAGCGGGACTGGAAGCATAATTTGACAAATTTTTACTTTCTTTCTCACATTCTAGTAAAAAATTACTGCTTCTAAGTATATAATGGCAAGGGGTGATCAGGGTGAGGCGGCGGGGCGCGGACGGTCAGTACTCTAATCGATCCTCTGCGGTGATCGCCTGAAATCGATATGCCAGATGACTGATTTCCCAACCGCCTTCCGCACCAAGTTGAGACAGAATAAGCTGTTTCAGCTCCCGCAATGTATTCACGCGACTATGCACAAACATCACCGGGGCGCTGGACTCAAAAGATGCTCCTTTCTGTCGGCGAACTATTACACCATTCGGATGCACAACGAAATAAAACAGCTCTTGTGCCATGTTTTTATTTTGGTAACACTATGTGGGATTTTCTTATGCCATTACTACT